>APFE031033592.1:97174-145919 GCA_000404065.3 Pinus taeda
GAAGTACCTCTCATCTGATCAATGAGGAGGGAAATGAGGATAGGGACCATAGTAGTACTATCGATGGACGCATCGCTATATCTACCGTACTCCCTATGCTAGGATGACCTCCATTGATCTGGGATCAATGATACTGGTTTGGGGCCAGTGGTACGCACTCTGAGACTGACTTCGGGTCAGTGGAGAGTGGTATGAGACATTCTCGATACCACTGTGATACTCTGTGATAATCAGAGTGGGATTCGTATGACTGAGAATCCTGTGTTCCACGACCGATCCAAGCATATTGATATCAGGTACCACTTTATTCGGGATATGGTACAGCGAGGCGCCGTAAGGCTCGATCATATAGGAACTGATGAGCAGGTCGCGGATATTCTCACTAAGCCCCTGGGGAAGGTCAAGTTCCTAACCTTCCGTGAGAGTCTTGGTGTCGTGGAAAGACCCTATGATGTGGGTCCTGTTGGACGATGGGCTCTGGGAGCTCTGGGGGGCTTTGGGGATAGCTTCTCGGAGCTATAAGCACTCATAATGCTTCTGCCCCACCCTTGTGATTATTGAGCTGGTTCGCCACTCATTTATCTGTGCCCCGTATGCATCCTACCCATTGAGTTTAGGGCTCATGGGAAGTACCTCTCATTTGGCCAATGAGGTGTGGAAAAGCTAGAGACTATTAGCAAAGACTGATGGACGCATCAGAGATTGCCGTACTCCCTATCTAGGATGGCATGGTCCAACCACTTGATCTGGGATCAAGATTTGTGAGGTCTGGGACCTCTGGACTGATTATGTCAGTCGGGGGATGATGTCTTTGTGACTGACCCACCTCTGTTCTGAAATAAAGAAGCCAGCAAAGCAAGTTTTGGCGGGATGACTCACGATGTTGATTGCACTAATAGATGGAGTTCTCCCTAGTTGAGAGGGAGTGTTAAATTTGGACAACTAGGTCCAACTCCATGTTCTGATGATCAGATTAAGAGGCTAATATTTTTGTTGGATTCCTCTTTCAGAGAGGTGTAAAATCCATATAAAAATAGTCTTAATCCGATGAGCAGAACTTATATTTTGAATTTATTATTCTTAATAAATTATATGTGCAAGGTCAGCCAGTTTTTTCATGTAGGCTCACATGCCCAACAGATGTGTCACACACCCTCATTGATGGATATAAATACAGGAAAAGTTGGAGAGAATTTCATCACAAAACAACTCACATCTTCCTCTCTCATCCTAAAGAGTACGAGCTACCTGGAGGACGAATTTCAGCCACACGTGGGAAGGACGAAGAGGACAAACCGTACGGCTGAGCTGTAGTACGATTTTCTGCTGCTAGGGTTTCGCAGAAAGTTTGACCAGCGTTGACTTTGGTCAACGCTTGGTCCAATCAAGCTGAAAACTTGTGGAAGGTTCAATTTTTGAAGGCCGTACTACCTGGCACAAAAATCGAGGTCAAAGGGTTGACCGTTTTGCTGCTGCGTTGACTTTTAGCTTGCTGCCCCTGCGTTGACTTTTCATGACAGCGTTGACTTTTGTAGAATTGACACTTGGGTTGATTCATCTACTGGTTGGAGGGTTGTTGTGACACATGCTGGCTGACCAAGGAGACTTTGCTGGTTGAAGCATCCTGTTGACCGCCGAAACGAACACACACATTTTCCTGTTTCTGATTTGTCTTCTGTAAGATCTGCTTATATGTTCTATCTGCATTTTGCTTAACTACTTGTATGATTGCTGTGAGAAAAGTGAAATTGCTCTTAGCATAGAACATCTACAAAACTTAACACCACAGCTACAGGAGGATGGTCACAGGAAGTCTTACACAGTCACCTAGCTGCTGGGATTATGCCACATTGTTGTAGGTGACAGCATGGCCATTTGTTTGGGTATGAAATGCTGGGCAAAAGTATCCAATAGTACTGCTACATAAGGTCTGATTGGGCCACTATGTGAAGCGACAAGCAAAACGAATATGCTGCCTGAAGACTGTGTGTTAGGCCGCAGGCCATAACATCACAGTCAATTCGTATGGATATTTGAGGACTCGTATCATTAGCATTATGTATGGAGTTGTAGTATATAATATTGTTGAGATCTCAAGCTATTAGAGGGTTGTATGATGCTGATGCAATATGAGGTTGATAGAGCTATTGTCATAGTGATGGATGCAGCTTGGTTGGATACAAGATGGATGCAGCATGGTTGGAGGCAACATAGTGTTGGATGCAGCATGGTGATGGAATCACTTTTGAAAATCAGTTGAAGCAGTATGCCTTCACCTGGGTTCAGATCTGCAGTCTTTGTCATCAGATCTACAACCTCTTGTGTCATCTTCATAGAGAAGATCTCTGATGTCTGATCTTCTATCTTGGCAAGTCAAAGTATTGACTTCTGATGTATATGTACTATTTTGCTCAGCTGAACTATTGAAGAATATACTCTTTGTCTATTAATTTAATCTTAATTTATTTTATAATCAATTTACAAAAATTAATGTATAATTTACTCTAATTTATTAATAATTAATTTAACAAATATACTATTTTTTGATCCTATTAATAGGACCATGAATTTAATTTTAATATTCTTAATATTTCCAAAACCGTTGAATCCTAATTTTATCTCGATTAAACTTCTTTGACGAATATCTCATAAATATATATTTTAATAATAAATTAATTAACTATTACTCATATTTTTGCGTTTATTAACTAGCTAATATTTTTATCTAACAATTTTAATTATTTATTTTAAATTTATATTTAAATTTATATTTATCTAATATAGTTGCAATTTATTTTCATTACTTTATTTTAAATATAGTAATTTACTTATTCTAGTATATATTTGTAACTTGGTGCCCACTTACAATTTAATTTGAAATTAATACTGAAATTTTATTACTTAAAATAATAACTAATAATAATAATATATATACATATATTATTTATACCCCTTATCATAGTCAAACTAGCCATTATCCGGTCAAATCGAACTGTTGTCTTTTTAGTCGTTACCTTCATGGGATACTCTGCCTTATCTATTTAATGTGCAAAGTGAGATCTGCTCATTCAACTTGTCCTGACAATGAACAACACTGGTTGGTTCGAAACACGTCGACAAAAGCTTTTCTATGTGATTTTCGCCAAAGATTCTTCAAAAAATATAAGAAGAATTGATCAAGGGTTTCCCCATATTGGGGTTTGTCCCTAGTTGGCGCCACATCTTGTGTCATCTTGTCTTGGCTTGTTTTCTGCGATTTATGTTTATGTTTTATCTGCACTTTACTTTCATACTGATGTGATTGCTAATATGAATATTGTTATTGGGATAACATGAAAAATTGAAGTAAATTGTGCTAAGCATAGAACATACCTAAAATTAACAGCTCAAAAACGGGATGGCAAAGATGTAAGAAAGAAAGTTAACGAAGAAATATTTCGGAAAAAGGCAGCAAAGATTGTGAAAGTTGTTGAGCCACTAGTTGAGGTGTTGCCGTTGGTGGATGGGAAAAGATTGGCTATGGGTTTCATTTATGACTCATGAGGCTATGGATCAGGCAAAGGAGCAAAAGGCAGCATACAAGGATAGAGTGGCTAAGTATGGGCCCATTTGTGAAATCATTGATCAAAGATGGAACAATCAACTCCATCGCCCTATACATGCAGCCGGGTTTTTTCTGAACCCAAAGTATCATTATAAAGCTCTAGCAGAAGAAGTTTTGACTAGGGAGCTGAGAGATGGTTTGATTGAGTGCCTTGAGCACCCCAATGAGAGTGAGCAACTAGAGATACACTGATAGACGACTTGTTTCAGTAGAGCCACAGGTACCTTTGGTAAGAACCTAAGAAGGATTGCAAGGGAAGCAAATGAGCCAAGTAAACAATTTCAATTTTCAAATACTTATTTTGTTAAAATGTTTATAGTTTGAAAGATGGATATAATTTGTTGAACTAACTCATTACACAACTATGTTTTTTGCAGCACAATGGTGGGAGCCATTTGGTAGCCAATGTCCTCAATTGCAGAAGTTTGCAATCCGTATTTTGAGTCAAACTTGCAGTGCTTCTGGGTGCAAGCACAATTGGTTTGTCTTTGAGAGGATTCACATGAAGAAGAGAAATCGTTTAGAACAAAAATGGTTAAATGATCTAGTCTTCATCCAATACAACCCCCAGCTAAGACGCAACCAATTGTTGAACAAAATCCCTAATACAGATCCCATTGTGTTGGAAGACATTGATCCATCCTCAGATTGGGTAGTGGAGACTCAACCAGCATAGTTTAACCCTAATGAGGATGTTGGTGTTGATTTTGATTTAGAGGTGGATGCATTACAGACCGTTCAATTAAATGCAGATCCACTAGTACCAACCCCAACTCCTCCAGTTGCAGGCACTTCCTTTACTCAGCCACGATGCAAGCTCATAGCTCGCCTATCTTAGCGTGCAGTTACTACTAGTGCTACTACTTCTACAGTTGCAGTTGGAGATCTTGATGAAGAGAAGGAGCCATGGGTTTCCCCGTTTGACTCTGATTCAAAGTTTGAGCCAGATTATGTTGCCTTGTCTAGCAGTAGTGACTAGTGATGAATTGTTGTAGAGGACATTTAGAGCCTCCTTGGTTATGTGTTTTTGTTTTGATCTCTATATATTACATGTATTGGACAATGCACTGGGTGCCATTTTGATATGATAGATATATTCATGAGCATACTTTGATCATATGTTGTCTTCTCTCTATATTCTAATGCTTTGAGTTTGGAAACATGAATGAAAATTTTTAAAAATATGTTTTTTCTTAAAAAAATAAATATTTAATGTATTTGTTACAACAACCGAGTTATTGAATTCAACTAAGTCGAGTCGGAATCGGAATCGGAATCAGAGTCGACCCTCAATCGGTTTCGAATCTGAGTCTGAGTTCTAAAACTATGCTTCCAACTATATCATCTGGAAGGCCAGGATGTCCTTTCTCCTAGATGAGCATGGTCTGAAGACCTATGCAGATAACGTTGTGGCAGAACCTACTGACCAACAGTAGCTAGCGAATTTCAGAAAGGAAATGGCCAAGGTGAAGATGATTCTCGATGGAGTTCGAGACCATATAGTCTCACACATAGCAACCAAGAACACGGCCAAAGTGTTAATTTTAGGTATGTTCTTTGCTAGAGCAATTTATTTCAATTTCTTTTCCACATTAGCAATCACATCAGCATAAAGTAAACTGCAGAGAGAACATAAATATAAATCGCAAAAGACAAGCCAAGACAAGAGGACACAAGATGTGGCGCTAGCCAGGGACAAACCCCACAATGTGGGGAAACCCTTGATCAATTATTCTTTTATGTTCTTCAAAGTTCAACAAAGAAAGTGAGAGAGATAGTACATTTACAGTAGAAGTCAATCACTTTGACTTTTGATATCAACATGAGATCAGTTGAAGATATATTGCTTCAACTGATTCTCTAAGGTGACTCGTTCACCTATCATAGTGCTTCATCTCGTCTATTTGTTGCACATTACTGTGCAACACCTTGTTGTACTGTCACATGTGTTGAACCTTAATGACTGAGCTACTCTCATCTTCATGTTGCTCATCATGCTGCATCTTCCATGGTCTTATTCATCATCAAGCTGCCCATGCTCATAATCTCATTCATCATTATGTTGCCCATGCTCATATCATCATGCATCATTATGCTGCCTATGCTCATATCATCATGCTGCTTATTATGTTGCCCATGATCTCATACATCATGTTGCCCATATATCATCATGCATCATTATGTTGCCCATGCTCATATCATCATCATGCTGCTTATTATGTTGACCATGATCTCATACATCATTCTACCTTCCTTCAAAGACAAATGCTCTGGTTGTTTCGGCAGTTCTCGGTAGTTCTGGCTTTTCCGGTATTTCTGGCTTTTTTGGTGTTTCCAACTTTTCCAGCAATTTCAGCTTTTCTGGCAGTTCCGGCTTTTTCAGTTTTTCCGTTTTTTCCGGCTTTTCCGACTTTTCCGGCTCTTCCTTAGGATCTCTCCTCCTACTAAAACCCAAAGACAAGTGGAGAGAGGAAGAGATCCAAGTGTGTGTAGAAATTACTTGAAGTCCTCTTCTATTTATACTAAAACGTAGAGGTTGAATAGACATGACTGTTGGGCTTTTAAGCCTACATAAGTTGTTGGCCAACTTAACAATTTGTCCATAACATAAATAAATTCATAACTTCATAACTACTTATCGGAATCGGATGATCTTTAGATCAATCCTCCACCTCTGAGAGGGATCCAATAAAAATATCAGCTGCCATAAATAATATGACCCACATGGAGTTTGGCCATAGTTGCCAATTTTAACACAAAGAGATGTGGCATCCTCTCGCAGGGTTATATCAGAATCCTTCTGAGCAACGGAAGATGTTTCTAAAGGAAAACATGAGGAATGCTAGGATGCATAAGGGTGAAGGCATCAACCCCTTTCTCACCAGACTTCAAGATAACCAAGATGAGCTTGCAGCTATAGTAGAGACACCTCCACCTATAGAATGGTGAGGTTGGCACTCAACAGTGTCATCGAGGATTGGGAAAATTTCGTCCAGGGCATTTTGGGACAAGATACATTGCCTGGGTGGGACCGAATGTTGGCAGATCTCTCACAAGAGGAGATGAGGCGAACTCCAGTAAAGAACTTCATCAGCGGCAGTAGCAGCAAGGTATTGAAGGGTGTGAAGGGGGAGGACAATGTGGCTCTTACATCGAAGAGGAAAGCAAAAGGTTGCAATCAGGGACAAGGCTTGCAAGGAGAGAAGAAAAAGAAAAAGGATCTAGAAGGCCACTGCTGTACTCAAATTCCTTAAAGGAAGAAGGCCAAGAAGGAGAAGCAGGATTAGGGGACAAATCCGCTGAGATAGACCAAGTGTCCTCCAAATTGGAGGAACAATTCGCCATGTATGCAACTATACCTCTAGGAGAGAGGTGGGGCGATATCGAACTTTAGTCCCAGAGTTGCACAGAGATTTGGGCAGGGTCCATTGAGGTGAGTATCGAATGGTGGTTCCTTATGGATTATTACCTTGCTACAGGGGCCCACAGTGTTCAATAGTAGGAGGATCAATGTCAGTTGGTGCAATCAAATTTCATAGTGACAGTTGCAGACTAGTTGCAATCAGATGTTGAGGAGCTCAGAGTAGGGTTGATAGCAAAGCAAGGGGCTCAATGCAGAATCAACAGAAGAGCAGTTTTCCCAGTGGACAGTGCAGAGGCTAGTAGCAGTCAAATAATCTAGAGACAATCACAGTATAAAGACACAATTAATACAGTATTTTGGATGCTTCTCAGTTGCAGTAGCAGCAACAACAATGAGAGGGAGTGTTAGTTGGGTTGCAGTGCAAATGCAGAGTTGGCAGCAGTACAAGTTGTACAGTGCAATGTCAGCGGTGGCACAGATGTAGCATGGTTCAGCTACAGTTGATAGCAGATGAATCAGAGTTAGCGCAGTGGTTGGTGGACAGTAGCAAGCAACTGCAGTTGCCAGACATCAACTACATGAGAAGATGTTATGGAGACAGAGTTGGAGAACACCTTCCTCGCTAAGAGGGATTGTTAGTTTTTGTCGCATTGGATGGCATTCTAGTCCTAAGACTTGGTGGAGAGGCTAAAACACAAGGGTTCTCCAAAACCCAAAAATCATTTCTAGAAATTCCACCTAGAGATAGCTCAATTAAATTAATTGACCATCATTTAAATTTTTCCTAAGTCTAACCTAGGAAAACTAGTTAATTAATAGTAATTAATTGAGAAAGGTTAGAATTCTCTAAAAACTCACAAGGATTGACCTGGAGATGATCTCAACAATCGATTAAATTTTAATCTTGGTCGTTGCATCCCAACTAGAGATTATAAGAAGAGATCAACGGGTAGATGGAGAAACACACAACAGAGAACCAATGGTGTTAGTTCCTTGGGCAATTCAAGCTAGACAGCAGCAGAGTTCGAGCCAGAGAGAGGACGCAGGGCTAGAGAGGGTCAAAGATAGTGATCTCGAGGAAGTTTTCCAGTTTCGAAGAGGCATAGAGAGGAGATCGAATCTCCAGGAGGCAATGCATGGCCTGCGTAGAGCCTCAAAGAGGCAGTTCAAATTAGTTGGACTAGAGGTAACTTCAGGTTCCGGAGGTAGGGAAGATTTTCCAATAGGCAGGAGAGACACTTCCTTAGTCAGCAGCAGGTGAGACGACATGAGTAGCAGTGGTTTTGGGCTGAGCGTGTGACAAGCTGTGCGGAGGGGTTGGATGGCTTGCCTGGGTTTGTCATTTTGAGTCGGGATTGCTTGGAGAAGAGGGTAAATTCCCTCAGTTGATTTTGCCAATATTTCTCTTAGATTGGATATCCAGTTGGGAATTCATATTTATTATACTCAAAATTTCACTGTCATCTTCCATGCATGATAGTTGGATTTGTCCTTAAGCTTGCACTCGAATTTGAAGTAAGATGTCGTCATTGGGACTAGTTCCAAGTCCTTGTCTAACAGCTTCCCTTAGTGATTGCTTTGCTTCACTCTTGCTTGGGCTTTGTCTTCACCTGAGCTTCGATACCATGTTAATTTTAAATAACAATGGTATGTTATATGCTTTAGCACAATTTATTTCAATGTTCCTTATCAACCCAATGACAATTTCCAATTATCTTCAGTAGCAATCACATTAACTTATACACATTGACAGTGAATGCAGATAGAACATAAAACATATGCAAAAGACAAGCCAAGACAAGAGGACACAAGATGTGGTGGATGCCAGGGACAAACCCCAATATGGGGAAACCCTTTGATCAAATCTTCTTATTATTCTTCAATAGTTCAATAGAGAGAGAGAGTACAAATATCAGAAATAGAAGCCCAAAACAATTCTTCCAAATCAGCAGTCAATGCCGCCCTAACCAGAAAGTCAACTGTAGTCAAAGCTACCACAAAACTTCCTCCAAGCAACTCGGTCAACAGCAGAAGAATGCGGCCTGCCAAGGGAGTCAAAGTCAACCCAAAACCCACTTAGTCAACCCAGTCAAAGTCTGTTGTAATTTTGTGGTCAACGCAGCAATCAACTCAGTCAAATAGTCCCCAATGACCCTGAAATCTGGCCAAAGAATGCGGCCTACAAAAATCAAAATTATGCCCACAAAACAGAAATCAACATTGATCAAATACTCCAAGTCAATGCTGGTCAATGCATGCCCTAATCCCTCAAAATTTTCAGCCTCCAAAATCAGTCTAGAAATCTGCCTTATTCCACGCATGCGAAGGAGAGAGAGCCTCCAAGATGTACGAACCAATCAAGAGAGGAGAGAGAAGAAGATGTGATGAGATGAGTGATGTCCAAATGAGAGAATGGTCACTTCTATTTATACACTTTGTTGAGGGTGAGGAGACACACCCATTGGGCTTCTAGAGCCTACATTTGACTGAGATCGACCTTGATAATTTGTCCATGAGAAAGAATAAATTCAAAATTCCATTTCTGCTTGTTAGAATGAGATGATCTTTATATCAAAATTGTACCTCTCGAAAAGAGGAATCCAATGCAATAATCATCTACATCATATAAGTTGTCCTAAGGTGGAAGTTCGCCCTAGTTGCCAATTTTAACACTCCCTCTCAACTAGGGAGAATCCCACCTACCAATCCATCATTAGCCAAACCTGTCATCCTTTACCATCCCTACCATCATTGCCCTGAACTACTCTGCTCTATTAAACCATGAAGTAATAATGAAGAAGAAGTGATCAAGAGTGAGTCATAAGATCATACCACTCTCCACTGACAAAAGTCAATCCTTAATCCCAGATCAAGTTGTTGAACACCATGCATCCTAGTCATAGGGAGTGCAGAAGTACACGATGCATCCATTGGTAATGCTATGGTCCCTAACTATCTTTTCCCAATTCATTGGCCAAATGAGAGATACTTCCCATGATTCCCGGACTCCATTGGGTAGGATGTGTGTCGGGGCATCAGCAGGAGAAGGTGAACCACTCATCCTATGTGTATGTCAATCATAAGGGAAGGTGAACCACTCACCCTGTATCCAGCGCACCACTAGGGGAAGGTGAACCACTCACCCTGTATCCAATGCACCACTAGAGGAAGGTGAACCACTCACCTTATGGTCGCTCATAGCTCCAAGAAGTACCCCACGCCCCTAGGAGCTCCCAGAGCTCTATGTCCAACTCATACGGGACTCTCATATGAGAGTCGTTCCATGACTCCAAGTCTCTCTCGGAAGATAAGAACTTGACCTTCCCTAAAGGCTTCGTAAGAATGTCAGCAACCTACTCATCTGTCCTGATTTGTTGGAGCCTAACTGCTCCCCGTTGTACCATATCCCGAAAAAAGTGGTACCTGATATCAATGTGCTTGGAGCGGTTGTGGAACACAAGATTCTTTGATAGACGAATCCCACTTTGGTTGTTGCAGAAGATCACAGTGGTATCTAGCACGTGCTCAAATAGCTCATTGAGAGCTTCCTCAACCAAATTGTTTTACAACAGGCCATACTCACGGCACTATATTCGACCTCGGTGGTGCTTAGTGCAACAGATTTCTGCTTCCTGCTCATCCAAGATATTGAAGCAAACCCCAAAGAGAAGCAGCTCCCAGACGTGCTCTTACGATCCACCACTAAACCCTAGTTTTATCTTTGTTTTATTACAGCAGTTAAATCAACAATAATTAAGCCTTAAAATTACATGCTACATGATAAAATTGTTTAAAATTGCAAAATTTTCATTTTCATGAATCTTGGGCACCCTTGTTGAAATTTACTGCATAACTGAAAAATTCATATCTAAAAAATTATAAAGCATACACTTAATACAAGTCAAAATTTTGAATTTTCAGTGTCCGGCAAAAATTTACTATTTTTGGGCATTTTGGGAATTATCTTTACTATTGTTAGCTTGTTGATCTATCATTTGTTTATTGCTGCAATAAACATATAAATTCTGAAAATCACTGAATCAAACTTTCCTAAAGCCCTAAAAATTGAATTTTTCAAGTTCCACCACTAAACCCTAGTTTTATCTTTGTTTTATTACAGCAGTTAAATCAACAATAATTAAGCCTTAAAATTACATGCTACATGATAAAAAATGTTTAAAATTGCAAAATTTTCATTTTCATGAATTTTGGGCACCCTTGTTGAAATTTACTGCATAACTGAAAAATTCAGATCTAAAAATTTATAAAGCATACACTTAATACAAGTCAAAATTTAGAATTTTCAGTGTCCGGCAAAAATTTACTATTTTTGGGCATTTTGGGAATTATCTTTAGTATTGTTAGCTTGTTGATCTATCATTTGTTTATTGCTGCAATAAACATATAAATTCTGAAAATCACTGAATCAAACTTTCCTAAAGCCCTAAAAATTGAATTTTTCAAGTTCTAGTGCATTTTGGTTATTTTTTGGCATATTAATCATCTATTTTTGGTATCATTAGCTTCTCGATCTGTGGTTATTTAATGCTGTAATTAATATTTCAGATCTGAAAATTTGCTAAAGAATACATTTTAAAAAGACTAACATATCTAATTTTTTTAAGTTAATCAAGTTACTTGGCAATTAGGCATGTTTTGGCAACCATAGGCATTGTTGGATTAGCATTTACTTACTGCTGTTATAACTTGTTTACTGCTATCATAACTTGTTTACTTCTCTCATAATAGTCACTCGCTGCTCATAAAAGGTTCATAGGAACATAAAAGTGCCTAAGTATCTTCATAACCTCATGTTTTGTTACTTGTCCCTGGGTTGTGAAAGTGGTTAATGTTGTTTGTTTTTTGTGAGTTTACATACTATAAGAATTCATACTTCACACTGACTTAAAGCACTCAAGTCTATTGGGAATATTGGCATTGAGATTTCTTGAAGATTGCACTTGTATCTTTCAGCATCTATCTTGTTTAAAATTGTATCTTAATATTGTTAAATACTATTGCTTTAAAACAAATTCACAATAAGTATGTTATGAATATAATTCATATAAAAATAATAAATATATATATATAAATATAATTAATAATTAATTAACAAATGGTTAGTTAGTTAGTAATGAAGAGACATGTCTTAGAGACATGACCATTCATGAAAGAGCACCTGCCTAGGTATATAAGCAAGGCCTCATTCTGATTTGTAATCATCTCATATCTCATCAATTTTTATATAATATTTAATATACAATTATTATCCTATTATGGATGTTTACATCTTCCAAGTCTCTTGAAGATTACTCCGTTGTGTATACGAACCTTGTTCGTTACATTGGTAACAGAATTGTTCAATCCTTTGGACGCTCAACCGCTGAAGGGAACTAGTCTGATCCAGCCTTTGCCCATTAATCCTTCATCAACCTTGTTGTCATCACAATTGAAGTGTTTCGCTACACAAAGTTGGAATTTCTATGTTTCATCAGTCTCGTCATTCAGGGCTTTGGCTATTAAACAAAAAGAAAAAGAAAGAAAAAAAACAAAGTCAAAGAAAATAAAAAAAAATAAACTAAAAGGTACATATAAAGATTTTAAAAAAAAAAGAGATTTAAAAATAAAATCATATAAAAAGTATATTATTAAAACAAAAATTAGTCCAATGTAAATTTTGAAGGAGAACATTCATATAGATAAAAAGGTTCTACATTATTGATAAAAAGTGCATGATAAAATTACAAGAGAATCTTTCCAGATATCTTTAAAAGTATACGTAAGAGAAGGAAGAGTAGATAAGATTATCTTGATTCTCCATTAAGTGGTTCACTAGCTCGTCATTTTAGCAACCTATGGTAATTTCCCATGGTATTTTCAAGGTAAAAGAAGAAAAAAAAAAGAATACAAAATCTCTTTATGTGAATGGTAAGTTTTACTTTTTACGTGGAGAAAATTAACTGAGTCAAAAGGCACATAAGTGGACATATATTTTATATTATACCCCAAAGAGGTGAATAGTCACATTTCACTAGAGTTGTAACTTTTCAAAAGGAAAAGAAAAAAGATTATAAATATATAAAAAAATTAAAAAATTACTTTAAAAACAATTGTTGAGAATAAAATATATATTATATATATATATAATTAAAAAAAATGAAATAGAATAAATTACCAAGGAAGATTATCAAGTCAAGAAAAATGGAGCCTAATTCGAAAATAATAAAGGAAGTAGTCAAGATGAGTCCCACACAACAATCACTATTTTGGACTAAATGTTCAAGTTGCCTAAACGAAATTGGATATACTTATATTCAAAAAAAGTGCAATTTACGTTGTCCAAGGTGTGGAAGATTATTTAGTACAGCAGAACAACAAGACAATGAGCAAATGCAAATAAAACAATTAAAGGAAGAAATCGCAAAACTTCAACAAAAGAACGAAGCATCAGAGAAAAAATATAAAGATCTTGAAGATCGGTTTCATGAAAAATCAAAAGAAAGCAATAAAGAAATTTGGCATCTAAGGGACCACAATGAGAAATTACTTTCACAGATAAAAAAGTCCATGTTTAAGAAACAAAGACTAAAACAAGAAAAGGAAAGTTCTGATACGGAACTAAAGGAGAATCTATCAGAAAAAAGAAAAAGAAAATTTGTGCCTAAAAACCCTTAATCAAACATTATTAGAGCAAATCAAAAATTTAAAAGATAAAGATACTAAGGACAAAGTCAACGATTCAGAAAATGGCGAATTTTCACGTCTAAAGAATCATAACCAAGCCTTACTTACGCAAATAAAAAATCTTAAAAGTGACAAGAAATCACTAAATGACAAGTTAGAACAACTTCAAGAAGTAGTATCGAAGTCTCTAGTCGTTCCAGTCCAAGTTGAAGATAAAAAACAAATATTGATCCACTGAAAATCGTAACTCAAGCAGAGGATAAACCTATTGAAGTGAAGACAAATGCAAAAGTTGTAGTTCAAAGTTCAAACGATGGACATTCCAAATGATGATTCAATAGCTAGCTCAACAACAACAGCACTTGAAGGAAATCAAGGAACAAACACTAACATGATAAGGGAAAGTACAACTAGAAGAACTATTTATCGACATTTGAATCACATGAGCAGACTTTCCAATCAATCTACATACCAGTATCACTCGGAACATAAACGACAAATTTATGTTCCCAAGAATACTGAAGTTTGCAGAATCCAGTCCTACAATAACTATTCATCACAAATTTTCAGAGATCAGAAGATTCTACAAAAGATTAATCGAAGATGGTCTAATCCGTTCTCAATACGACAATTTTGTCTATCACTTAGAGCATCATATCATCTTGTATCAATGAAGATGAAAGTTCAGAAACGAGAAGATATTCTCAATCACCTTTGAGGACAAAGCTTCTTGAAGAGAGAAGCAATGTTAAGAATATAATTCATATAAAAATAATAAATATAAATATAAATATAATAATAATAAATAATAATTAATTAACTTATGGTTAGATAGTTAGTAATGAAGAGACATGTCTTAGAGACATGACCATTCATGAAAGAGCACCCGCCTAGGGTATATAAGCAGGACCTCATTCTCATTTGTAATCTTCTCATATCTCATCAATTTTTATATAATCTTTAATATACAATTACTATCCTATTATGGATGTTTACGTCTACCAAGTCTTTTGAAGATTAGTTCGCTGCGTATATGAACCTTGTTCGTTACAAAGTACTTAAGTAACATAAACAATCTTAACCCAAGATAATTTCACTCTTAAATCTCTTGCACAAGCATCCTAGATCAAGCTTGCATTAATAATTTACCACCTAGCATAAGCTAGGTTGATAGAAATACAGGGCAACCCTTCTCATCTGGCTTAAGGGGCTTCGACAACTCTTCGGTGGTTAACACGGTGACCTTGCAGTCATCAAAGCCACAGTCTCTGCAATGCCAGAGGCATCAGGTGACAGGAGCACAACAGAAGGTATCGTTAATCAGGCCCTAGCCTCCTTCCCACAACCTACCTTGGAGCCCAGCTTCAAAATAGTTATAGGAAAACCATACTTAGATTAGGCATATAATTAAAATAAACCAAGATCACTACATCTCACCTAGGTCTTAGGACTTGCATATCATGTAGGTTAGTTAATCATTTCAAGCAACGGGTGTCCATCTGGTCACTGGATTCCCATTTACTATAAGCAAGAATTTGTGACACCATTAAGGCGTTGTTCTCATACTTTAAAATCTCATCTAACTAATAATTTTGCTTAAATTCAACCAAGTGGCTAGGCCACTCATCCATGTCTCCCAAACAAGTTGGTTTCCAACCTCATTCCATAGGGACTACCCCCCATAGCCTGTTGTTGGGAGACAGCTAGAACAGAGTTGGCGGGGATCATAGTGACAGCCCCCATCCAGAGTGTTGTCGGGGTGCCTATACAATCCGGGCGACAACGGACGTCATAATGAAAAATTCAATTAGGTTTTGGGCCTTACTTGTATGTACCTACATTGTACAGCATATAGTATAATCTGAACATAATTGGCACTTGGAATGTTGATGTCCAGTGACAAACTAGCATTTTTTATGAAGCTGAGGTTGCCAGAATTAGTTCGAGAAAACCTTACTTATCTAGAATAGTTACACGTGTTTTGAAATTGGATTGATATTAGTAGAAACACTAAGCAATTCAAAGAGTGAAATGACACATTCAGATTCAGAAACAATTAAGCACACATCCAAAATGGACATGGTACATTGGCTCTAATTTTATTATATCATTTAAAAATCTTGGGATGTTGATGTCCAGTCACCAGTGGCAAGACTAAGATTTTCTGATGAAGCTGAGCTCACCACAACTTAGTATGAGATAACCTTACTCGTCTAGAATAATTACAAATGTTTGGAGATTGAATTGATATTACTAGAAACACAGAGCAATTTAAAGAGTGAAATGACACATCTCAGACTCAAACAATTAAGAAATCCAAAATGGACAGGGCGCATTGATTCTAGTTCTATTATATCATTTAAAAATCTTGGGATGTTGATGTCCAATGGATAGACTAAGACTTTCTGATGAACCTGAGCTCGCCACAATTTAGTATGAGATAACATTTTTTCCTAATACAATTACAAATGTTTGGAGATTCAATTGATATTACTAGAAACACAGACCAATTTAAAGACTGAAACGACCCGTCTCAGACTCAGAAAAAATTAAGCAAATCCAAAATGGACATGGTACATTGACTCTAGTTTTAATATGTCATTTAAAAATCTTGTATTGTTGTCCATCAGGAAAGAACCATGGAAACAACATTTATTAGAGAACCCAAAAAAATATAAAAATATTCAACGTTTCCATTCAGAAAATCTTTAAAAAATAAGGACAACATTAAATATTGAAGTAACCTTTTTAATAACATTTGTTTGTGATAGTGATGCTTGTCCTATACAGCTGCTCAATAGCATTAAAAATGAGACAAGAAAGAGTATCTACTATCACCATTCCAAGTAGTTCCACTGTGCATCCCCAGGGTTAATGTGTTTTTCATTGGTATTCAATAACAGCATAAGAAAGTTATACCATCAACGAGTACATTAAAAATTTAAAACCTCACCTTCAATTTTTGGAGCTACATTCCCAAGAAAAAGTTTGCTGAATTTTAAAGAAGTAATTCCTGCAGGTCGATACTGTTCCAAAAGTGGCTCCACAGATTCTTTAATGACCATCGATGCTGCCTACAGAAGAAAATAATAAAGCAAACAAAAAACCATTTAGAATACTGAAGAAACATAAGAAAACGGTGATTGCTTCCCAGATGTAAACCAATTCCTTAATTATTCATTCAAAGAATGATAAAACAAATAAAGACTATTAAGAAAATAGAAAAAATATCATCATGAGCACTTAGTATGTGTGTGTCTGTGTTAACAAAAAAGGAGTAATTAAATGTCCATTTAATTATCAACTGAGAAATATTGCACAATATCAGAAATGTCTAGTCAGATGTCCCGAATGATAAATGCTTGGAGAAAAATTATCTTTATCTAAAAGTGTAATTGCAACACAAAAGGGGATTGATATCTGTAAAGTTATAATGTCTTTCTCTAACAGACACAGATATACATCAATTGGAATTTTTCAAAAAGACAGGAACCGGATAAAGCAAAACAGAAACATGAAAAATAAATAAATAAATATATATATACAAACAGAAACATAGAAAAATCAGATCTCCAAATATATTGCACTCCAAACCACTATTGTCAAAGAAAACATGAATGGCAACATAGAAAAATCAGATCTCCATATATATTTCCCTCCAAACCACTCACAAATTCAGAAATGCAGACTGTTATAATATAAGAAAAATGTATCAATGTCGAGAATAACCAAAAAGGTAAGCGGGACTGAACAAAAGAAGTCTAATCAACAAAAGCACCTGCAGGACTGCCAAGGGCTACCCCAAAAGCATTATGTAAGATGAAATAATTGATACATAAGGAAGGCATGGAAAAGCAGGCTCAAGTTATGTTACAAAGAAGAGAGAGAAGCAAACTTCAGGGGTATTGGGTCGCACACTTCAACTATTTTTTATTTTATGTTTTTTATGTGTTTAAAAAGGATGAAAGTTTTATGGATGATAGCATAGCAATGGATAGCAGGTAGATTTACTAACGTAGCTTTTGGTATTGTGTAATCAAGGGTTGGCCATGTTACCCACCCAAGTGGGTAACCCCTAGGAGAATTTCCTCCTATTTGGTCAGCGAGCCAGTCAACCAGCAGCCCTATGATGATCCACATATAGCTTCACTTCAGAGCCCTCCACTTATGCTCTAGTGAGTGCTCTCTCCCATCTAGCACACTTCTTGAAGGAAGGTGGGTCATTTATCAGAACATACACTAAACATTTTTGTAATCATGTGCTTTCATTTAATATTAAGGGAATTCTAATGTGGATCACCGGTTGAGTTGGATGACGACCGCTCTAGATTGTATCCTTGTTCCCATACTTCACATTGTTGAAGAATCTAGGGCACTTGGAGTTAGAGTGATTCTTCTTAGCATGATAACAATTTGTGAAGTGTTTTTACAATTCATCTTATAGCTTGATCTTCTTCTTATTATTAGTGTGTGTGTTTGCTTCATCAAACTGCTACCAAAACAAAGAGACAAGAACACAAGAAGTGGCATTTTCCCAGGGCCAAAACTTCTCCCTCTTCGAGAGGAAAACCAGCACATAATTCTTCTTATAGAGATTCTCATTGACTAACACCAAGACCATAACCCTTGGCTGACTGAGCCACTCCAAGACCAAGACATCAATCCTCTTCTTCACACTGTTGAAATCATCATCATCACTATGCCTTTTCCGAAATCATCACTGTGTCTGCACCATCGAAATCTTCATTGTTTTCACCATAGCTGCCCATTTATTGAGATTCTATCTTTGAGACAGAGTCACCATTGAGATAATCATTGTGCTTAAGGTTGTGACCGCAAAGAGTAGTATTGAAATTTGAAGACTAAAAAAGGTTTCCAACAATCCCAACCCGGTTTTAATTTCACCCTCCATTCAGTTAAATGCCCTTTCCCAAGAACATACATTCAACATAGAGAATTTTGGAAATGAAATTGTCAGATTAAAACACATGGGACTATCAACACATGCTGAAAATAAATATGGACATAACCAGACTAGCAACACACATAAAAATACACACAAATTTTTGGTCAACTTAAACCCAGGGAAAACCCCTTCAATCTTCTCCGGGGAAAACCTGTTAGAGAGCTCTTCAAATTTATTATCTTACAAGTTCAGGAAAAATACATTTGCAGACAAAACAAAACAGCAAAATACAACTTATCTCTTCAGCCCAAAACTCCTTGAAAACTGTGCCCACTTTGCCTCGAATTACATGCCCGCTTGAAGCTAAAAATATGTACTATACAGATACGATTGTATGGATTTCCGTGCCGCTATACAGATTTTTAAATTATTATTTTCCAAAAACTTCTCACGAATGGCGTGCAGCCCACATCATTCAATGTTGTTCGTACTATACCTTCTGTTGTCTTCTAAACCTTGATTTCATGCCCAGCTTTGCCCATAAATCACTCCTTCAGCTTTCTGCAACAAATTTCTCCTTCAGAACTTTTCTCCAGCTCTCAGCCTCCTTCTCCGATCTTGTTCAAGAAGAATGAATGCAGTCTCTCTTTTCTTTTCCCCCTTTTGTTTCCCTAAATGACTTTTGGGAAACCCTAAGATCTAATGGCTCAGATTCATTTAGATCAAGGGATGAGAATAAATGTGCATTTAATTCACACTTTCTATTTTTTAACTCACTGGTTAAATAAAGTACCCACATTGTACTTTATGTCTAAAGTCACTTTTCACTTTATTATTTAACATTGACTTTACCACTTATAAAGTCACTTTCACTTTATCAAGTCACACTTAGGAAAAGAATTATTTTGGACACTTTTCCCTAGGTAGAGACTAACCCACGGGAAACCACTTGTCCAAGGTACATTAAAAATCAACAAGTAGCACTGAGATCCTTGTCTTCAGACTTATGTCGAGAAGGTAATCATTATAATAGTTCTTATCTGAGATCACAGAGATATTGTCCGAAGTCTTATCTTCATGAGAAGAGACATAGTTTTGTACCCATCCAACTTCCATCACTTTGAACTTAACTGAGATCTCAGAGTGGAATGCGAAGGTATTTCTGTACCTTATCACTGAAACCCTGTCTAGATTATCCCATTCAAAAATATACTTCTTCTTTGTATGTGGAGTTGCAGACCTGGTTCTTATCCGAGTTGCTTTAGAAGAATGCGAGATCCTATTCCTCCTATATGCGGTGACCCGAGGTGGGTATATATAGTGGTCATGCCTCCATAATGAGCCGACATAACCAAGTGATTCGTTGTTGTTAAAATTGGCAACTAGGGCCAAACTTCATGTGAGTCATCTTATTTATCGCAGCGAATATTTTTCTTGGATTCCTCTCGTCGAGAGGTGTAGGATTGATCTAACGATCCTCCAATTCTGACAAGTCTTAATGGAGATATGAATTTATTTGTATTTACTTGACAAATTGTCAAGGTCGGCCAACAGCTAAATGTGTGGAACACATCCTCAACGTTTCATATAAATACAACATTATTCACTCATCTCATCTCATCTTACATTCTTCTGTCTCTCTCCTTACTTGATTGGGTATACAAGGAGCAGTATCTCTCACATGGGAGAAGAAGGACGCAACAAGGAAAAAAGACGCAACTAAGAGGAGGACGCAGGTCTGTTTCAGCGTTGACTATGGTTGTCCTAGGAGTAGCAAGCTAAGGGTGACTGTGTTAATCAGCGAGGAAGGTGTTTTGACTTTGGCCTAGTGTGAGGAGTCTCCATCAAGCAAACCGTAGATCTGAACAGCGATCTGTTGACCTGATTTGACCACCTAATTGACCAGCGCTCACTGGTTAGGGTTGACCGCAGGGCTGCAAATGCGTTGACCTGTTTTGACCATCTCATTTGTGCTATTTTGGGTTGACCTTCATT
Organism: Pinus taeda; assembly: GCA_000404065.3. Lineage (NCBI taxonomy): Eukaryota > Viridiplantae > Streptophyta > Pinopsida > Pinales > Pinaceae > Pinus > Pinus taeda. Next base: position 117,728 of record APFE031033592.1, read on the forward strand.
GTTGTTGAAGGTCGAGTTGACCAAGGTTGACTCAAGGTCATTTGTGGACTGTTTGACGAACTTTGCAAGTGTTGGTTAGGGTTTTATTACTGCTGTCATAAAATTATAGAACTGTACATTTGTACTATTTCTCTCTCTGTTGAACTATTGAATATTATAGAAGAATTGATCAAAGGGTTTCCCCAAATTGGTGTTTGTCCCTAGCTAGCTGCCACATCTGGTGTCTCTTGTCTTGGCTTGTTTTATGTCGATCTATTAATGTTCTATCAAAATTTTACTTTATGTTAATGTGATTGCTAAACATTGGCTAATAAGAAGAAATTGAAGTAAACTGCTCTAAGCATAGAACATACCATAAATTAACATGGTATCAGAACTGAGGTGAAGACAAAGCCCAAGCAAGAGCAAGAGCAATCACCGAAGACTATTGGAAAAGTCTATAGACTCCATGGGTTCCTCATCACACTTCCATGCTGAAGACAAGCTCCGTGAGAAGTCTGACTATCACGGACAAAAGATCTCTCTCGATCTGACATTGGAAGAGCAGGAAGTGTTGGACCATGTGAGAGGTAGAATCATTGAGCCTCCATCAAATGCATTGGTTGCTGCAAGGAACAAGTGGACCAAGGGAGAAGTCAAAGCAAAGAAGATCATCTGGGACTCTATCGACAAGCGCCTGGTAGCCTACGTTTCCGAGTTGAACACCTCCAAGGAAATCTACGATAGAATGTTAAGCTTGTTTATAGTTAGTGATGCAAATCAAGTTGTGTTCCTTAAGAATAAGCTAAAGGAAATTTAGAAGGGCAAAGATGAGAATATGCAAGCCTACTTCTTAAGGATCACCAAGATCAAGAATGATCACCTATCGATTGGAGAAGTCATTCTTGACAGGGAACTGACCATCACAACTCTTGGAGGGCTCCCATCCGAATGGTATGTATTTAGAACCACTCTTTTCAACAATAATGTAATTCCAAGATTTGAGGAATTGATGGCGAGATGCATTCAAGAAGAGACAAGGATGGAAGAGTAGGGAATGTTTGCATTTAGAGGCAATCCCACTGCTTGCATTTAGAGGCAATCACACTGCTTTCTCCTCTCATGCCAAAAGGAGAAATAATTCCGGGTCAAAATCTAAGGGAAAGGTCGGACCGAAAGGTGGAAGAAAAGGAAGACATTTCATTTGCAACAAAATTGGCCACTATGCGAGGGAGTGTCCTAATAGAAAGGACACATCTCATGATGATGATCAAAATCACTCCGGAGGCAATTCCAACAACAATCAAAGGAAGGGCAGGTTCAATGCAAAGGAAAGAGGAATGTCGGAAATCAAGGAAGTGGTCAACCCTCCAAGAAGGTAAGAAACTCTAGGTATGAATCTAATGTTGTTAACAATAAGAAAGATGAATATTATTTGATATCAGCCCTCTCTACTACTTCTCCTCTGGACTCGTTGGGCAATTGGCTTATCGATAGTGGTGCCTCAAGGCACTTCACTGGTTACAAAGAAGCTCTTTCTAATCTGATAGAGAAGGAGACCAACCAAGAAATTATTCTTGGAGACAACCCCAAATATCCCGTGAAAGGCATAGGGAATGTTTCTCTTCAATTGAATTAGGGTAACACAATTCATTTGCAAGAAGTTTTATATGTCCCTGATCTCAAAAAGAACCTGGTATCCATTTCGGCAATGGAAGAAAAAGGCTACAAGGTGGCCTTCATCAATGGCAAGGTACGTGTATGGAAAAAGAATTTTAAAGATGCTTTCACTCTTGGGTTTCGGGTTGACTCTCTATATCAAGTTGGAGGAAGTCCATCGGGAGTCATGTCTTGCAACACAACTGATCTGAAAATGGGGCTCTTAGGCTTCTTGTCTAACTTACAAGAACCTCTCCCACTACCAAGGCTTTAAATTTTCCCAAGTCTATTTGATCAACCAATGCGGAAATAAGAAATGCTTGAAAATATGGGTGTATGCTTGTATTTGTTTCAGCTGATTATTTACTTTAAAATTTGTCGTTTGTGTTGATATGGGAAGGTACTTAAACTCATATACAAATGCATATAACAATAGTTAAAGCAGCAGTAAAAAAAAACACATAAGACAACAATATAATATGGAGTTCACCCCGATATCTTGGGCTACATCTCCTTGAGCTCTAATCAACTCGATTAGGCTCTCTGGGATTATGGCAATAGTTCTTTTACAAGTGCCTACACTTAACTCCAATGTTTTATACAGGAACATTGAGCTCAGAACACCATCTTATCCCTTGGCTCTTGGAGCTCTTCGGCTTTCTAGCTCTGGCTCTGACTCTAGCTCTAGCTCTGGCTTTGTGGCTCGGGCTCTGGTTCTGGCTCTCAACTCTTGCTTCTGGCACTCGCACTGGCTCTTGGCTCTAGGTGTGGCTCTTCCTATTACAGTGAGCTCGGCTCTAGTTTTTCCGCTTCCAGTTCCACTCTACTGCTTCTTCGGCTGCTCTCTTTTTCTCCCCTTTTACTCTCTGTTTGTTCATGGCTTAACGCCAATCCGTCTTATGACTGTTCACTTCTTCTCCCGACTCTTCGGATTGCCTGCCTCTATCAGTTGGAATTCCCTGCTCTACGTCATCATCACTGTAACGCTTCACAGAGAGGTGGCCACTTGTTTCCTTACGAGTTGAGCCAGCTCTTCCTCAAACGGTTCGTTACTTCGATTACTCTGTGAAATGATTCATCCGCCAACTCAGCAGTCCAATCGGACTTTAACCTTTATGTGTCGAAGCTTATTTTCTCCATCGAATCCGGTTTCCCATCAGGCGCAATCTCCGCCATTAAATCTGAGGCCTCCAGATCCGATGGTTATCGCTCTTATAGCACGGTTGACTCACTCGGACATTAGCCCGCAATGAGAGCGGTTTTCTCTCTCATCCACCAGACACACGTCATTCACTGTATGGCATTGCTGGGTCCTCTGACAAACACACTTATCGCCCGAAACGCCTCTGATATTCCGCCAGTTTTGGAGCACGGGGCCCGCCTTCGGTTTTAGCGCTTTTCCCACAGTTTCTTGGCTTTCCTTGTGACCAAGCGCTCGAAGCTTTACCATTTCGAGGGGTTTTGCCCAGCAATGTGCGATTCAGAAAAAGCCTCCGTTTTCTGGTCTGAGCCTCCTAACTGCCATTTTTGCGCCATGCACAATCCCCATGGGCCAACAGTCAATGCGCTTTCACTGAAGGTCCTCGTTGCTCTGTGCTGGCTGCAAATTGTCGTTGTTCAGGGGTTATTTCTGATAGGCTTCGACATCCATAAGACTTTAAACTTTGGTATGAGCTTTTTACAGAGTTCGGGTAGCTTTAAGAGAGTTTAAGAATCCAAATTCGGATCAACAACTCCTCAGTCTGAATTATGTCACTGAAGGTTTGCCCACCTTCACTATAAGGCTCTACCCGATGTGAGACAAATGGTGCCCAATATGCCCGAGTTTAAAGTAGAGCAAGGAGGTGTATGTCCGAGGTGTGCCGAAGGAAAACTCAAAAGGGGACCATTCCCCTCAAGCCATAGCAAGACCTCTGATATATTGCAGCTAGTTCACTAACATATCTGGTATGATGCCTGTAAACTCTTTGGGAGGATATTTATATTACTTCACTTTTACAGATGATTATTCTCGCAAGACTTGGATATACTTCTTGAAAACGAATGGTGAAGTGTTCTCCTGGTTCTGTCATTTCAAAGCCTTAGATCTTAAGGACTGATAATGGGACCGAGTATGAATCCAATGAGTTCCTTGACTTTTGCAAAGAAGCTGACATTAAGAGGGAGACCACAACACCATACACTCCTGAGCAGAATGGGGTGGCAGAAAGGAAGAACTGTACAATTTTGGAAGTTGTTCATCCCATGCTCCATCATCAAAGGCTTCCAAAGTTTCTATGGGCCGAAGCTGCGAATACTGCCATATATGTTCAGAATTGATGCCCTCATCAAGCATTGGATTCCAAGTCTCCAGAAGAGATGTTCATTCGTAAGAAACCTGATGTATCTCATTTTAGAATTTTTGAAAGTCCTATATATTTTCATGTGCTGAAAGAGAAAAGAAATAAATTGGGTGCATCTGGAAAGAAGGGAATCTTCGTGGGCTATAGCGAAAATACTAAGGGCTATAGAATCTATGTGGTTGATCAAACGGCAGTCGAGATTAGCCATGATGTCACCTTTGATGAAGATATGGCTCTTAGCAAAGTTGGCAATCTTCCTATACTAAGGAAATCTGGAGAAGCTGACACCAACAAACCGGAGGAAAAGAAAAATGAGATGATGCTCGAAGTGGAAGAACCTATGTACCCTATTGATCCCCGTCCGCAAGAGCTTTCCTCTTCTAGGAAGAGGCCCTCATGGCTTAGGGGGACACTTGATGATGTTGAAGGACACATTGCACCCAAAGGGACTTGCCGGGAAAGTAAGAAGCCGACTAGGTATCAGGGATACTTGACAATTATGAGTACGATCATTCAAAATGAGCCCTCATCATTCGCAGAAGCCGTGAAGCATCAAGTATCAAAGGATGCTATGGCTGAGGAATACGAGTCCATCATGAAGAACGATGTCTGGGATGTGGTCCCCAGACCCCAAGACAAAACAGTGGTCACTTTGAAATGGCTTTACAAGATAAAGCATGGCGCTGATGGAAGTGTTGAAAAGTACAAGGCTCGTTTTGTTGCTCGTGGCTTCTCTCAAAAGGAAGGTATAGACTATGACGAGATATTTGCACCTATTGAGCACCATCCGCTCGATCATAGCCCTTGCTACTTCGCAAGGATGGAACCTACATCAGATGGATGTCAAGACCGCGTTCTTGAATGGTTCGATTAAAGAGGAAGTCTATGTGGAACAAGACCGCGTTCTTGCATGGTTCGATCAAAGAGGAAGTCTATGTGGAACAACCCAAGGGATTTGAGATTCATGATAGGGAATCTCACATGTGCAAGTTGAAGAAAGCCCCCTATGGGCTGAAGCAAGCACCCTGAGCTTGGTATGAGAGGATTGATAGCTACTTGATGAAGTTGGGATTCACTAGGAGTGAAGTCGATCCAAACCTTTACTTTAAGGTTGAAGATGATAAGCCTCTCATACTGGTGTTGTACGTTGACGACCTCTTTCTGAGAGGTGCAAACCCTCTCATTCACAAATGTATGAGGGAGTTGGCTTCCGAGTTTGAGATGAAGGACCCAGGACTAATGCACCATTTCCTAAGACTAGAAGTCTGGCAAAAGCCAGGGGAGATTTTCCTATCTCAAGGAAAATATGTGGTGAAGATATTGGAGAGATTCAGTATGGTGGACTGCAAACCCGTGACTACCCCGATGGAGCTTGACTTCAAGAAGTTAAGTGGTAGTGATGTCGGACCTATTTTGCAAAATGCTACCAAGTATCGTCAACTCATATGAGCATTGATGTTCTTCGTCAACTCCCATCCGAATATATGTTTTGCAGTCAACACATTGAGTCAACATATGGTTGAGCCTCACCACTCACATTGGATTGGTGCCAAGAATCTGTTGAGATATCTTCGTGGCAAAATCACTCATGGGTTTATATACACTGTCAAAGATGTGAGACTACATGGATATATTGATGCTGATTGGGCAGGCAGTGTGATGGATCGAAAGGACACTTCCAGGTGTTGTTTCTCTTTGGGATCTACCTCGATATCCTGGATGAGCAGGAAGTAGAAGTCGGTGGCTTTGAGCACCGTTGAGGCAAAATACATTACTGCAAGTATGACCTCTTGTGAGGCTATCTCGTTACGGAAGCTCTTCAGTGACCTATTTGGATATACATTAGATACTACTGTGATTCTGTGTGACAACCAGAGTGGGATTCGTTTATCAGAGAATCTCGTATTTCATGCTCGCTCCGAACATATCGATATCAGGTACCACTTTATCCAGGATATGGTACAATGGGGAGCAATAAGGCTTGATCATATCGATACAGATGAGCAGGTCGCCGACATTCTGACAAAGCCCCTGGGAAAGGTCAAATTCTTGACTTTCCAAGAATGACTTGGAGTCGTTGAGAGACCCTCTTATGAGGTTCCTGCATGATGCAAGCATTGAACTCTAGGAGCTCCAGGGGACTTGGGGTACTTCTTGGAGTGACAAGCGACCATAGGGCGACTCACCCTCCCCTAGTGATGCACTGTGTACAGAGTGAAAGGCTCTGCCTTCCCCTATGATACCCCGTGGCGACTTATGGACAGGATGAGTGGTTCTCCTATCGAGGCATCCTACCCATGCAGTCTGGGACTCATGGGAAGTACCTCTCATCTGGCTAATGAGTAGGGAAATGGGGTTAGGGACCATAGTAGTACTATCGGTGGATGCATCGTTGTATCTACCATACTCCCTAGGCTAGGATGAACTCCATTGATCTGGGATCAGTATGAGTGGTTTGAGACACCCTCTTCTGGCACAATACACTCTCTGGGACTGACTTCGAGTCAGTGGAGGATAATATGATACATCCTCGATCATTTCTTCTTCTTCATAGTTCAACAGAGCAAAGCCGAGCAGTGCAGGGCAGTGCATTTGATGGCAGAGATACTACCGACAGTCAAATGGATTAGCAAATGGAGTTCTCCCTAGTTGAGAGGGAGTGCTAAAATTGGCAACTAGGGCCAAACTCCATGTGGATCATCTTATTTATGGCAGCTGATATTTTTCTTGGATTCCTCTCGTCAAGAGATGTAGGATTGATCTAACGACCATCCGATTCCGACAAGTATTCATGGAGGTATGAATTTATTTGTATTTACCTGACAAATTGTCAAGGTCGGCCAGCAGCTAAATGTGTGGCACACATCCTCAACATTTCATATAAATACAAGTTAGGTTGAGGCATTATTCACTCATCTCATCTCATCTTACATTCTTCTCTCTCTCTCCTTACTTGATTGGGTATACAAGAAGCAACATCTCTCGTGTGAGAGAAGAAGGATGCAACAAGGAAAGAAAACGCAGCTAGGAGGACGCAAGTCTGTTTCAGCATTGACTATGGTTGACCTAGGAGCAGCAAGCTAAGGGTGACTACGTTGACCAGCAAGGAAGGTGTTTTGACTTCGGCCTAGTGTGAGGAGTCTCCATCAAGCAAGCCACAGATCTAAACAGCAATCTGTTGACCTGATTTGACCACCAAATTGACCAATGCTGATTGGTTAGGGTTGACCGCAAGGCTGCAAATGCGTTGACCTATTTTGACCATCTCTTTTGGGTTGTTTTGGGTTGACCTTCAAAGTTGTTGAAGGCCAAGTTGACCAAGGTTGACTCAAGCTCATTTGTGCACCATTTGACCAACTTTGCAAGCGCTGGTCAGGGTTTTATTACTGTTGTCATAAAATTATAGAACTATACATTTGTACTATTTCTCTCTGCTGAACTATTAAAGATTATAGAAGAATTGATCAAAGGGTTTCCCCACATTGGGGTTTGTCCCTGGCTAGCCACCACATCTAATGTCTCTTGTCTTGGATTGTTTTTTATCGATCTATTAGTGTTCTATAAGCATTTTACTTTATGTTAATGTGATTACTAAACATTGCTTAATAAGAAGAAATTGAAGTAAATTGCTCTAAGCATAGAACATACCATAAATTAACAGTTGTGTCCTTTTAGCTAGCCGACATGACTTCATTTTAAGTTATTTTGCTTGCCAATGTGACAGAGTTTTCCATCGATTTGCTTGCTTGTCTTCAGGAGGATTATGTTGGTCTTGGAGGGTTGTTCTTAGACATTAGGTAGCTTCATGTACATTACAAATATGCTCAAAAAGAGCTCTTGATTTTGACTCTTTGACTAGACCTATGGAATGAGCAAAAAATTCATTCTTATAATTCATATATATATATATATATATATATATATATATATATATATATTTCTTGACAAGTACAAAGATCAAAATTACATTTGTAAATTCTAAACCTAGTTACACTTTCTTCGACACTCCCTCTTAACTAGAGAGGTATTTACAATGGTACTTGGTTATTCTCAATCTGAAGAATTTCTCATAAGAAGAATCGGATTGGTAATCCCATTTGTATAAGCTCATATCAATCAGCATTTTCATAGTGCAAGGCCTTGACTAACAGCTCCATCTCTCCCATGAGACCATGAGCTACAATGTTGGCAAGACCAATGATTTATAGACACCTTCGTCATTGTCTCTCAAGGTACATACCCACCCGAGTGTTCACTAAGTATGACCTTCTAGGACTATTCTTATCTTGGGTTCCCAGCCCTCAAAGAATATCGGTCCTCTTGCTTACTCTTGCCTTGAATGCCCTACACATCCTCAAAGAGTATCGGAGACCAGATGATTACCCAATCCTCCCATTCTTTCTTCCCAAGTGAAGACAAGAATGTTGTGTCTACCATGTGTCTACATTTCCATTCATGGCCTTCATCTAGACTTACGGTTGTTAGTCCTGGTCAATGTTACTTGGGAGCGGGAGCGAAAGCGGGGAGCGGGAGCGACATTTTCAGAAGCTCCCAAACTACATTTCCATTCATGGCCTTCATCTAGACTTACATTGTTAGTCCTAGTCAATGTTACTTGGGAGCGGGAGCGAAAGCGGGGAGCGGGAGCGGGGAGCGGGAGCGGGGAGCGGGAGCGAAAGCGGGGAGCGGGAGCGGGAGCGACATTTTCAAAAGCTCCCGATTTGGGAGCAAATCCCGGAGCATTTTTTATATAATATATATATTTTTTATATTTTGATACATATATGTCAACAAAAACATGTAGAATAATGAATTAGATATAAAAAACATAAAAATAACATAGATTGAACCATATAACAACGATCATCTAGAAGTTATAATCTTCATCAACCACGTCCACAAGTTATTAACATAGTAACATACAACATATTGAGTCTCATGATTCATCACTCTTAAAGTTTCAAGCTTTCAAAATTCAATATATAACATTTATCATCATTGATCACCAAAGTTGTACTTGTAAGCTAAGTGTAACCATTACAACAAATAATATCTAACATGAAATAAAATGTTATAAAATGAAATGAAATGAAACAACTGTCAACTTTCATGAAGCATCATATTCATAATTCATTACTAATGAGTTATAATTGCCAACTTCAAACTTAAATTGTCATATATTGTATAAAAAAATATCATAATAAATATGAAAGAGTCAATAGTTTTAAAAGCTACTAAAAACTAGAAAGAGAAGTAAATCTATTATCTATTTCTTAAGCTTGGGCCTCTTGCCACCACGAGAAATGTCTAATTTTTTAGTCTTATTGGAAAATCAAGATCTTTGTCATTAATATCACCCTCTAAGCATTAATATCCAGAGGTATGTTTGTCATTACCTCTGTATCTGTATAGGGATCTTTCTCATTAATATCACCCTCTAAGCATTAACATAAGATAGAAAAAGCATAGCATGTCAAGTCAAAATTTTGTTTGAGTGATGCGTACATTTTTTAAAGGGTCATGATAGAGGAATTCAACAACCAATGTCACTGACATCAAAGTACATAGAGGGATTGTTGCTCTTGATTAATACGAGTTCCATACCCTAATACATGACAAAATTCAATGGAAACGTTGCAATCCCCCAATCCTGAAATCCTGAAAAACTGATAAGTCTGCTGGATTTTAAATGAAATCTAAAATTCTACTTTCTTCATATGAAATCCAATGAGGTCGGAACCACTCTCAAACATCCTGAGTCATTTCATGGTAATGTTAAAAACTTAAGTAAAAGGATGAAAATGAATATTAAGGAGAATGTCACTTTTACTTTAAGAATTTAACATTACCATGAATAGCATATCAATACTAGAGCCCTAGACTTGATCATTAAGTTGCCCCACTCAAAAATTATTTGTTTCTTTCAAAAAAAATTGCATTTCAAACATTACTATAAAAAAAAAATTGCAAAAAAGGCAAAATGCTCTTGAAAAGGCAGGGAGCGAAAAAAAATTTAGGGAAGCGCTCCCGACCCACTCCCAAGTCACTCCTGCCCGAAGCGCGGATTAGGAGCGGGATAGGTTTTGGGGGGGGGCGCTCCCCCGCAACACTGGTCTTGGTGGGGGGTGGGCGGTCCCCTGCAACACTGGTCCTGGTCTAGTGCATGACACATGACATGGAAAAACACAATTCTCACTCCTTTGTAATCAGGGGTGATCTTAATTCAAATTCCCTCTTGATCAGGGACCTGTCGGAGCTCCCTCTTAGCTAGGTACTCTTCTATATATAACAACTTTTCCTTTATGGGTGCTTTAGTTGCTTTTTCAACTTCTCTCCTTGATGTCATAAAATTCAGTTGAGCTTCTTTCTTGTAGGGCATCAGCCATCGATCACTTTCCTTCTAGGTTCGTCATGTCATTCCTTTCTTTATGGAAAGTGGCCTTCTTGATACATATCTAGAACCTTTGTCATATAGCTACTTCTTTCCCATCATGCTTCTTTCAGGAATTTTCATCCACCACATGAATGTCAGTTGTACTTGTATTTAGAACTCTTGTTCCAATAGCCTTGCATGCACTCATCTAGATATTATTCAAGAAATCTAAACATAACATTAAATCAAATCGTACCTTACTAGATGGTTCTTCATCATGACATCTTCCTATAGGTATCAGCATCCTGCATTCATGTTGACACATCTCCCAAAGATATCTATTGTCAAGGATCTCCATCTTTTTTAGACTTTCATCAAAGTCTTCATATCCTTCTGGGAGATTTCCTGGTCAAATCTTCTTGGTCTATTAGATGTTGATTGCCTTCATCATGGTTGCATATCTTACGGTCTCTTCCTTCCTTACTCATTCCATTCCACGAGCTTTCAATCAGAGTTTCTTAAATGTAGTCAACCAACTCATACTTCATATGAGGACATATTATGTTGATTTCATCTTAGTGTAACTTTATGCCTTCCTGCATCTTTTCAGAGGAGGAGATCCTTTTTCTCTTGATCATGCTTTCTTAAGATAGATGCAATGATCCATGTTACTTGCAACCATATGACATGATATTATAATATTACACACAATCATACATACCCTATTTTACCTTCAGGTCATTAAGGATTCTTCCAGCAGCTTCCTTGATTGAAAAGATCTTCAATCCCTTGATCTGGTTCATGACATATCATTATCTCATGGATTCCATAAGTTGGAGTTCTTGTTGAAACACTTGCTTCCTCTCTAGATTAGTGAATCCTACAATGAGGATTCCATCAGAGAATTTTAAGGATCTTGTATATCCCCAACTGGAACATGTTTCCTTTTTGACTTGATGTATGATGAGCCTTAGATGACTCCTTTCTTTCCTTCAATGTCCACTGAGGTTCCCAAGAGCTATATATCATACATGTTGTCTGCCATCGATTTTTGTCCTTCATGATCCTTATAAAGATGTTATGAGCTCCTGTTTCTAATGCTTTCATGATGCCATGATGCGGATTTAGGAGCTTATGATAGGACCCTTTTGTAAGGGATACTATCTTACTCATAGGAGAGATTTGTTACTCCCTCTTTGAGTGATGTACCTAATGAACTGAATATCCTCTTATAAGCAAAGCTTTGATGGGTTTTCCCCATATAGGTTTTGCCCTAGCCTCAGGCCTAATTTCTATGTCTCTTGTATCTTTGTTGCATTGTTATCTTTATTGCTCTTTTGATGTGTTAACGGTTGAACTTGCTTTCGTATAACTAATTAATGATAATAGTTAATGTATATGTAATTAATGTTAACTAATCATTGAAGTAGATATTTGTTGAAGAAAATAATTTCTAGTTTTGCCCTAGTAAATCAACATGGTATTAGAGCCAAGTTGAAAGCAGGTTTAAGAGAAGAACAAAAGTCTAGTTAAGTTTATGGCAAGTTATGAGCATTTGAATTATGTAAAGGAGGTTGATCTGTAACTACACTTGAAAATCCATAGGTCTAAACCTCATGTAAGGCATGTAACTCTATCTAAGAAAGCCTTTTGGCGGCATAATATGCGAGGAGGGTTAAGGATGAAATTTGCGAGCTTTGTAGTTATAACTATTAGTTTTTGTAGCTTCGAAAAGGTGTTCTAGTCTCGACTTTGGTCAAAGAGGCTAAGAAACACTAGAGTTCCAAAACCCATAAAAAGTTTTAGGAGAAAACACCTAGAGATGGCTCAATTAAGTTAATTAGTCAATAATTAAATATTTCCTAACTTAGGAAAAGTGAATAATTAATAGGAATTAATTGAAAAAGGTGAGATTTCTCTAGAAACTCACATGGATCGACTCAGAGATGATCTTAGCCGCTGATGAGGATATAATCATGATCATTGGTGAGTCAACGAGAGATTATAAGAGGTCGATGGGGTTGGAGCAAGACACACTTGACAGATCGATTTTCTTGGCAGATCGAGCTATCCAACAGCAGCAACTAAGAAGGGAAGAGGAGTTCGAGCCAGAAGGGAAGCAGAGTCAGTGAGGGGCAGAGACAGTGAGTCCGAAGGAAGATTTCAAGTTCTAGAGAGACAACAGTGGGTGGTCGAGTTATTCCACTAGAGGCTGCACAAGGATTGCGCAGGCAACTTCAGAGTGGCAGTTTGATTTGGATTAGCAAGGGGTTGATTCAGCGTCTAGAGGCCGAGAAAAATTTCCAAAGGGCTGGAATATCACTTCCAGCAAGAGCAACAGGCAGGGCGTCTGACTCAGAGGCAGATTCTAGGAGTGTGAGTTACAAATTGCACAGCGTTTGCACAGAGCCATGTGCAAGGGACTTGGACGGCCAGTGTTTCTGAGTGGTGTTGTACCGGGATTGCCCGCACAGGAGGGCGAAATTCCCTTAATAATTTTGCCAGATATTCTTGCTAAGGATTGCCAAGTTTTGGCATCCAGATTGTACTCAGATTTTCACTATTGCATAATAATAAAACCCTCATCAACTACACCGGTTTCCCCGCATTAGGTTTTACAGAGGACCTCTGTCCAAAAATAGTTGTCAATTTTATTGTGTGTGTGCTCTATATTTCTCAGTTCCAGATTTATTTCCGCAGCGTATTTTATTCTGGTGAAAATTGCAATTCTGGTTTTATTCGTTATTTGACATAGTAAATAAACTGCACTTAATTTAATAAGTTAGAAGAATAATTTACGCAATAGAGTTGAAAATTTCAAGAGCAAGTTTGACAGATCAGAGGCTCAAAGACGGAGAGGGAGAAATTTCGCAGTGCGGAGGGAGTCTATACAAATTTCCTTTGGGTTTGCGCAGAGGTTGGTCAGGCAGTTCGAATTGTTGAACAGGGGTTCGATTTTCCAATTGCAGGTAGCAGGAAGAGTTCAATTTGTTCAAAAGCAGTTCCAACATGTAGTGGTGTTCAAGGGACATTTGTCCAAAAATAGCTTTGTCCATTTTATTTTGTGTGTGTTCTATATTTCTTAGTTCTAGATTTATTTCTGTGGAGTATTTTATTTTGGTGAAAATCGCAGTTGTGATTTTATTCGTTATTTGCAATAGCAAATAAACTACACCTAATTTTTAATCAGTTAGAAGAATAATTTCCAATTGCTGCAATAGAGTTGAAATTTCACACTAACCTTCTGTGGAAATTGTGATACTGAGTCATCTATATTTTGTGGATTCTTGCGAGTTTTGTGGCCCCTCCTTATGCAGACTTTGTGATTTCTTAATGCAAGCCTCCTTAGTGGCAAGCTACCTATCTTTGTACCGAGGCACCTAGCTTATATTTGCAAAACTGAGATCGTATATCTATAGTTCATGCGAAGATTGTGATTCAGAGCTATGACCATTTTCTGGGTTCAATAAATTTTGTTCTATGAATTGTGATGAAGCAAAGTTTGAGAAGGCATACGATCTTAACCTTCTAAGGTTAAGATCCAAGCTCTTCTTTGTGGTTCAAGTTACTGATGGTTTGCCAATAATTCTTGGAGAATATTCGCTTCTAGAAGATCAAATTACTTTGAAGGAAGCCACCTTGAATCATCGTCTAAAGCAAATATAAAGTCATGTGCTCAAGTTGTAGCCGAATTTCCTAAGGTACTACCTGAATAGGAAGAGAGAATAGAAGAGGAAGAAATGTTAGTTTTTGTAGTATCGGATGTGTTCTAGCCTTGAAATTTTGTGGAGAGGCTAGAGTGCATGAGATCTCCAAAACCCAGAAATTGTTTCTGGAAATTCCACCTAGAAATGACTTAATTAGATTATTAGTCAGTTCTTAGATATTTCCTAAGTCTAAACTAGGGAATATGACTAATTAATCAGAATTAATTAAGTTATGGTGTGAATGTTCTAGAAACTCACATGGATCGACTTCAAGTTAATCCTAGCCATTGATTAAGATCTAATCTTGGTCGTTGAAGTCTCAACAAAGGATTATAAGAAGTTGATGGGGCTTGGAGAAATGACTTGAGCAATTCGATTTCATGAGCATATCAATTTCTGAGTAGCAGCATTCAGTTGTCGGAGAGAGCTAGAGAAATCGAAGCAGTGAGAGAGGCGCAGGGACAGTGAAGTCTGAGGAAGGATTCCAATTCTAGTGAGTGCATTTGCAAAGAGGCAGAGGAGCCACAGTGAGGCTGACGCAACGCAATGCAGTAGCCTCTAGAGGCATTTTTGAAATTGCTGGGGAGAAGCAGAGTTTTAGTGTCAGAAGTCAGACAGAGTTTCCAGAGGCCAGGAGAGACATTTTCCCAGACAGCAACAGACCAGATGGCTTGAGGAGAAGTTGTTTCGAGCTGTGTGCAAAAGTGACTATGCTAGGGTGACGCACTGACTGCGCAGAGCCAGTTTGGACAGTTCAATTTGAGCTAAGGTCAGAGCCCAGATTTGCCTGTGGAGTAAGGAAATTCCTCACTAAATTTTTCTTGCCAGTTTTTCTCTGTAGGATTGCTAGTTTCGGCATCCAGTTGTACCTAGATTATTTCGCTGCTACATAATAATAAAACCCTCAACTCCTACATCGGTTTTTCCAAGTTGGGTTTTTCCAGGGACATTGGTCCAAAAATAACTGTCATTTTATGTGTGTGCACTACTATTTCTTCCAGCGTTTATTTCTTCCGCAATTTATTTCTATAGGTTGCAGTGTTGATTGATTCAGTATTTGCTATAGCAAACAATAAATAAATTAATTTAACTATTAGGAGAATTATTTCCAGTTGCTGCAATAGGATTTGGATAGCCAAATTTTCACATGGTATCAGAGCATAGATGATCATCTGAAGAGCTCAGTAACAAAGGAAGAGGGAGTTTCGTTGTTCATTGAGGGACAACAGGTCGAAACCCCAGAGGCAGCGTAGTCACTTGGCTAAGAGGTCGAATTTCTTGAGGAGAATCAATTTTTCTAAGAGGGGCAGTAATATTCTATATCTCTAGATCAAGGGGTTCCAGAGGCGGAGGGAACAACCAGTATTTTTTGCAGAGCAGATCTCTAACTGGACACAGTAGTTTTGTAGCAGTTTGCTAGAGCATAACTAGCGTCGGGTGGAAGAAGAGCACACACTGAGGGAAAATTTTCCTCAGGGAACTTCTAGTCTCAAGAAGTTTGATTTCCCTTGCAAATCAGAAGTCGTTGTGTGCAAAGTTTCTCACTCCAGAAGGGAGTGTGAATAGCTGAGCAGCAGTTGGGCAAAGGGAAGAGGAGATTTTCGACATTACCTGAGATGGCCACTACCGGACTACGAGATCAGGACAAGTTGGATGGTGCTTCCAACTATGTCATCTAGAAGGCAAAGATGTCCTTCCTTCTAGATGAATATGGCCTGAAACCATTCATAGATGCAGTGGTAGCTATCCCCACGAATGCAAATCAGCTGAAGAAGTACAAAAAGGAGATGGTGCGGACGAAGAGGTTGATCCTTGATGGTGTTCGAGATTACATTGTTTCACACATAGCTGGCAAAGGAACTACCAGAGAAATGTGAGAGACTCTCACCACGTTGTATTTGAGAACTTCTGAGCAGCGGAAGATGCACTTAGAGGAGAAGTTGTGATGCACCAAGATGCAAAAGGGGGAACGCATAGACCCCTTTCTCACCAAGATTCAGGACCAGCTTGAGTTGTTGGGGCAGCGCCTCAAGCCACAGAGCTAGTGCGATTGGTACTCAACAGTGTCTCAGAGGAGTGGTAGGTATTCGTCCAAAGTATCTTGGGTAGAGACACCTTGCCAAGGTGGGACAGGATGTGGGCCGATTTGCAACAAGAGGAGTTGAGACGAGCTCTAGTAAAGAGCTCCATCAATGGCAGCAACAGTGGATCGAAGCAGGTGAAGGAGGAGAATGTGGCCCTTGCATCAAAGGGTCTCAGTCAGGGACAAGGGGAGCAGCGAAAGAAGGACTTCTCAAAGGTCAAGTGCTTTAGATGTGGTGAGCTTGGTCACTACAGTACCTAATGTCCTCTCAGGAAGAGGTACAAGGAGGAGAAGCAGGATCAGCGGGCAGCATCAGCAGAGATCAATGGGTTGTCCTCAAGGCTAGAGGAAGGCTTCGCCATGTTTGCTGACATACCCCCAAGAGTGAAGTGGGGTGACTTGGTGTTATAGCCCCAGAGTGCTACAGATGGGCACGATTCTTGAGGAGGTCCACCTCTTGAACCCGTACCTTGCCACAGGAGCCCGCAGTATTCAATAGCAGGATGGATCAGTGACAGTAGATGCATTCAAATGCCAAAGTGACAAATGCATAGTCTAGTTGCAGTCAGATATTGGGTAACGCAGTGCAAAGTTGGCAACAGTGTAGAATCAGCAGCAGCGCAGATGCCTCGGTGATATTGTAAATACTACCAGCAGTCAAAGACTCGGGAGAGAGATGCATCATACTGATCACAGTTGATTCAGTATTTAGGATGCTTTTCAGTGGCAACAACAACAGATGGAGAGGGAGTTACATTGTAGATGCAGTGTTGGCAACAGTTCAGAAGGGTCAGCAACAGCACAGATGTAACACATATCAAAGTTGCGCAACAGTTGGTGGGTAGCAGCAGCCAGACATCAGTAGCGTGACAGGAGATAATGCAGAGACAGGGTGTTGCTACAGGAGGCAGCAACACTAGAACACATTCCTTGCTAAGAGGGAGTGTTAGTTTTTGTAGCATTGGATGTGTTCTAGCCTTGAAATTTTGTGGAGATGCTAGAATGCATGGGATCTCCAAAACCCAGAAATCGTTTATGGAAATTCCACCTAATAATGACTTAATTAAATTATTAGTCAGTTTTTAAATATTTCGTAAGTCTAAACTTAGGGAATATGACTAATTAATCAGAATTAATTAAGTTGTGGTGTGCATGTTCTAGAAACTCACACGGATTGACTTCAAGTTAATTCTAGCCATCGATTAAGATCTAATCTTGGTTGTTCAAGTCTCAACGGAGGATTATAAGAAGAAGTCGATGGAGCTTGGTGAAATCACTTGAACAGGTTGATTTCCTGACTAGAACATTCAATTGTCATAGAGAGAGCCATATAAATCGAAGCAGTGAGAGAGGGGCAGGGACAGTGAAGTCGGAGGAAGGATTCCAATTCCGGTGAGTGCATTTGCAGAGAGGCAGAGGAGCCATAGTGAGGCTGACGCAAAGGAGCGCAATAGCCTCTAGAGGCATTTTCAAAATTGTTGGGGAGAAGCAGAGTTTCAGTGTTGGAAGCTAGACAGAGATTCCAGAGGCTCAGAGAGACATTTTCCCAAACAATAGCAGACTAGCCAGCTTGAGGAGAAGTTGTTTCAAGCCGAGTGCAGAAGTGAAAGCGCTAAGGCGACGCAGTGACTACGCAGAGCCAGTTTGGACAACTCAATTTGAGCTGAGGTCAAAGCCTGGATTTGCCGGTCGAGTGAGGAAATTCCTCACTAGATTTTTCTTGCCAGATTTTCTCTGTAGGATTGCCAGTTTTGGCATCCAGTGGTACTCAGATTATTTCACTGCTGCATAATAATAAAACCCTCAGTTGCTACACTGGTTTTCCCAAGTTGAGTTTTTCCGAGGACATTGGTCCAAAAATAATTGTGTCATTTTATGTGTGTGCTAGTATTTCTTCCAGCATTTATTTATTCCGCAGTTTATTTGTGTAAGTTGTAATGTGATTGATTCAGTATTTGTTGTAGCAAACAGTAAATGAATTGTTAAGAATTAATTTAACAATTAAGAGAATTATTTCCAATTGCTGCAATAGGATTTGGATTGCCAAATTTTCACAAGAACAATCAGAAGAAAAGCCAAATGTCAGCCAAGAGGAAACAGTAGATAATCAGCAAAATCTTCAGGTACCTTCCAAAGCACCTAAATGTTGGTATCAAAAGAATCAGCCAACGGAACAAATCATTGGAAATATGAATGCAGGAATACAAACTAGAAGAAGCAGACAAATATGCAAGTCATAACAGAGACATCTTTCGCTGCTATGCATAGTTGAGCCAAGTAGCTTTGAAGAAGCCAGCCATGACGAACATTGGATCAAGGCCATGGAAGAACTGAACGAGATTGAAAAGAATGAGACATGGGAATTGGTTCCAAGACCTAAGGACAAAAACGTCATTGGCACAAAATGGTGTTCAGAAACAAGTTGAACAAAGATGGACAAGTAACCAGGAACAAGGCAAGATTGGTATGTAATGAATATGCACAAGTCGAAGGCGTAGATTTTGAAGAAACATTTGCACTTGTGGCCAGAATGGAAGCAATCAAGATGTTCTTGGCTTATGCTTGCCCTAGAAGGATGAAGGTGTATCAAATGGACGTAAAATCGGCTTTTCTAAATGGAGAGTTAGAAGAAGAAGTCTTCGTAGAACAGCCCAAAGGATTTCCTCTAACAGAAAAGGAAGACTAATTCTGCAGATTAAAGAAAGCCCTGTATGGTCCATTGAAAGAAAGCCAGTCAAAGATGCCCAGTAACCAGTGAAAGATTCCAAGTCAAAGCAGCCTAGAAAATGCCAAAGTCAACACTGGTCAATGAGTCAAACTTCACTTCAGATTTCGGTGGTCAACTTCAGACTTCTTCTGCTCCTTTGCATGTGTGAACAGATGACTAATTGCTCTTGTAAGTGATCCAAATTGATACCAAGTGAGGAGGTCGAATGTTCTATTTATAGTGGTCAAACTGGATGGGTTGTGAGTCGTGACCAAGAGTGGGCCAACTTGACTTTTGGGGCCTCAATAAAGGCCTGAAATAATAATTTTTATTTTCCATATTTAATATTTTCTTGGGCTGATTTTACTTGAGATCATAATGATATTATTCATCTAGGGTTTGGAGATAAATTTTAATCGACCTCATATGCTCACTTACTTTTCATATTTATTGTAATAGGAAATAAAATGATTGTGAGAGTTACGTAGCCTTATAGTATCCTATTATCAGGGGCTAGTTGAGATCTTAATGGGTTAGTTTCTTAACAGCAAGGGTGGGCTCAAATCTTCATGGACATGGTCGAGATATTTCTTCACCCTATTCCTTGTTTTGGTACATAGATCCTACTTTATTGGATTTGGAGAGTCTCCCTCTCCACAGTTTGTTGAAGTAGTTTCTTCCTGTAAAAGCTATATAAGCCTCTGATTTGATTAATATAAATCAGAGATTAGTAATTTCACACTTCTTTTATGTGTAGGTGTAGAACACTGTTTGAGTGGGATTTCCCACAGCGTTGGAAGATCCCACATCACCCTGTGCGACCTATTACCAAAAGGTGTTGTTTAACCAGACGATAACTCCCAACCCAAGCATGGCCATAAACATTGCAAGTCCAATGCCATGAACCACCTCTTTGGATACCTGGTCTTTTGTTGGTTGAGGGACCAAGTATTTTGGTTGCATATGGCAAATGTGGATTCTTTGGATCAGATGACCCCTTTGCATATTCAGCTAACGCCCTTGGTGGGCATGAACTAACAGTGCATTGGGATTTATTCAACATTGGCAATGTGCTCCCACTTCCAATCATTGTCCCAATCCAAATATGACCCTCTAGCATCACTCATGTTGCTGGTTTTAAACTGTCAAGTGCAGATTTGTAATTTCTGGCAACCTGCAGTAAAGGTTTGTCATTAAATTCTTATTTTTTCATGGTTGATTGCATGCCCAAATGCTCAGTTTGAAGGCTATAAATGAAAAATGAAGGAAAAATCTTTAAAAAACAGCAGGCATTTCAATGACAGATTTGAGACAGAGGGTTTTAACCCTACCTCCGTACTGATAGATGAAGAAATATGCTGAAGGAGAAATTCAGAATGCTGAAAGAGAAAACTGAACAGTGATATCAAGCTTTAGCTCAAGAGAATAAAATCTGAAATTGTCGAAGGGGAAATCAGTCCACTCCTTTGCAAACAATTTGATCCACTCCTTTAGCAAGCTAATTGATGCACTCACTTTTCAATCCACCAAGCAAAATACTAAATCACTCTGGCATTCCCAGCTCTAGCAAAGTCACTCCTCCAAAATCACCCAGTCGCTCAATGAAGCCGCCACTAGCTAATGGCAGCTCATGGAATTTGGAAAAGAGAAATAATTTAAATCCGAAATAGATGTAGGTTTTAGTCTTTAATAAGCTTTATGTTTCTTTTTTTTTTTAAGTCAGATGGAGGGATGCCCAGGCATCTCCCTTTCCAAGGGGGCACCCCCCTTTCTGGGAAACAACTCCACACACTGGGGACATGTTTCCCCATGTTTACCAAAAATGGGGGTATATGGGGAAATTTTACCTCAAACACCCACAAGCCCCCGTAGCATGAGAAGAAAGTGGGGGCACCCCCAACACTGTGGAAAGCATCCCCGTGGAACACATCTCTTCAGGTTGGGTTAGCTTCTGCCTATATGAGTCTTAACTCCGGTCGGAGACCATCAGACTTGTTCATCCTGCCCTAGCCTTGCTTGTAGGCTTTGGTCAGCGTTGTTCTATCTTTGTTTTCTTTTTTATGGATTATTGTTGGCACTTACAGAGTTTGTTCTGCCCTAGCCTGCACCTACTTTCATTGCAGCTGACTCTTCAGGATGGGTTTGACTTCTCCTTATATGAGTGCTGCTTGCAGACTCCGGTCAGAATTGTCCATCTTGCCCTAGCCTTGCTCATAGGATTCAGTCAGCCTTGCCTCTATCATTGTTTTTTTTTGATGAATTGTTGTCAGTACTTACAGGATTTGTTCTTCCCAAGCCTGCACTTTCTTTCTTTGTGGCTGACTCTTCAGGTTGGCTTTAAGCCCTGGCCCTCACAAAATAAGGTAACAAGGGCAGGAAAGAGGGGGACTAGACCTTAACAAGGATAAAATAGGGCTCCATTTCCTTGTTTTTTGTATGGTTCATGCTAGTTTGCATTAAAAGTGTTATGTTTGTACATCCCATCCCAATATCTTTTTGCTTTGTCATCCATGCCACTCATTACATTTTTATTAGAGCTTGTATAACGAAATTCTATTGGGCCACAGCACCTGGTAATTATTTGTTGCAATTATAATACTGATGATGGTTTGGAACGCTGTCCCCTTCAAATTCTGGTTACGCTGTTGTTGACTGGACCCTTTTCAATTAATGTAACATTTTTCATCCCCTTGATATAATTGAACTGTTTTTTTTACCCAAACACAAAAAAGATTAAAACTGTACAAGAACTACATATAAAAATTTCGAATTGATTGATATTTGTATGAAGTTATTGCTTTCACATACAAGAATTTTTTCTTTGGTCCAACAGATAACTAGAGGGGCTAAAGCAAATAAGCTATAATCCTCCAAGTGAAAAGATAAAGCATAGGAAAGAAAGACTTACTGTTGCAACAAAAGGCCACATTTTGCTCAATTGTTTGTTAAGCCACTTCACCTGTAATACACAAAATAAACAATAAGATTTCTCTGCAAGAATAAGATAAAGAAAACCCGGACTAAAATACCCAAGCACCTTGTTGCATTAACAAACATCAGCATGACAATTTTTAAGAAGATCACAAAGGAAATATGAGTAAAAAAGTGTTAAGGCCCTTATATATTGAACTCACGGCAACAAGTATATATTTAACAAGAAACTACCATAACCCACTATAAAATACCTAAGCAATCATTGATGATGAAAATGACATTTCACACCAAAAACACAAGAAGTTAACATAAAGAGTTACAAGCTAGCATGGAATATAAAAAAATTCATAAGCACATATGCAGAAAAGTATTGCAGAGATGAGATACATAGCTTGAACAAATATTCCAAATCCCAATAGGCTCGCCACTTTTTTATACATCGAAAAGGCAAGTAGGCGAAACACAAATTGGAGATAAAACAGCAAGAGACAGTTCACTTTTGTTATGCAAGTCACTTATAACAAAAATCTTACTATTGTATAATTAGCTTAAATCCATTCTAAGCCATATACAATAATATTAACATAATAAAACCCTCAAGAAGAAGAGTTATTACATCGTGAGGAGATGGGTCAACGTTTACAATAGAACAAGTGTGAAATAGGGTATTTTAAGGTCTAAAACAGTCTACAAGAGCAGCTTGCGACCTGTGAAAAGAAAATGTTATATACCAGATCTTTTTTGGAATTCTGGCACTGGTTTCATCCGTGAAGATCATGGTTGGGTGCTGTGTAATACCCCAGTTTTGATACCTGGTTCACTTTTGTTATGTATATGGTGAATGGCAAAAGCCAAATAATGTACTATGTAAGATTGTACATTGAATCATAATTAAAAAATACATCAGTTTTGTTATGTATATGGTGAAAGGAAAAAAGCCAAATGATATAATATGTAAGATAGTACATTGAATGACAATAAAAAAAATACATCACAAACCACAGAAGACAAGGACAAAAGGGGGGACTACTACTCCACAAGAGGAGAAAGACAAGGGAGCTTAAATATCCACAAGAGGAGAAAGAAAAGGGAGCTTAAATAGGCTAAGGGAAAGGACCTTGGTAACTAACTTAATTATTTCCCTTGACTATTGTTAAGATTGGCAACTAGGGCCAAATTCCACATTGGACAGCTCAATTGATGGAGATGATGATTGCATTGATTTCCTCTTTTCGAGAGGACCAAAATCGACCTAAAGATCATCAAATTTGGACAAGGAAGAATATGTTTTTGAGGTCAAGCCCACACATGTGCTAATTGTCAAGGTCGGCCACATCATCATATAGGCTCACGAAGCCCAATGGACATGTCACTTCACCCTCGACGACTTGTATAAATGAGAGACCTCAAACCTCATTTGGCATCATTCATCACACACATTCTTCTCTCTCCTTCTCTGATTGGTTCGTACAGCGTATTGGGCATATCTTTTCTCACACATGTGGCAAGAAGGATGAATTTCAGGGCAGATTACAGAGCCGAAAATTTCAGGAACTGTTGCACGCTTGACCAGCATTGACCAGGGTCTCAGTGATTTGTTTTGCTGAGTCCGATTTCCTCATTCCCATAAAGTGAGCATACTTGGTGAGTTTGTCGACTACTACTAGAAGTTTATCCTTACCATCAGATATAGGTAAACCTTCGATAAAGTCCATTGATATTTCTGTTGGAAATACTGAGAGGGGGGTGAATCAGTGCTTCTTTTCAATTGTTATTTTTACTAGTTAGATCACTTATAATTAGAACACAAAATGAACAATAAATAATTTTATTACTCAGATATATTGAGTACAATAATAGTGTAGGGTTCCAACCCTAGATGAAGACACCAATCTTCAATCTCCTACGCTCCAACCTGTATTATGCCAAGCACCAAATTGGACTTTCCAAGGCTCCAACCTTGTCAACTTTAACGCACTAACCTCTAGGGCTCCAACCCTATCTCTAATACAGGCTCCAACCTGGTCCCTTGAGGACTTTTATCCTCTAGGGCTCCAACCCTATCTTTCAAGGCACTAACCTTGTCTCTATGAGGCTCCAACCTCTTGGGCTCCAACACTCGACTTCAATTCGTCAGGATAAGTTCGATAATTCTTCACAGCTCCCAATATATTCTTCAATGAGCTCTGTCAATCTCTTCAGCAATGTCTTCTCCAAATCACTTCATCAATGACAACCTTGTCTTCATAAAAGATGTCACCACTGCTCTTCATGTCACCCAAACAAATATCTCCAAAGTCACCTCATGATTGCTTCAACACATCATAGTCTCCAATAATATCTCCAAGACCTTCATGATGTTTTCAATAGGCAACCCAAGTTCTACACCTGCTCTAAGCCTCTTCAAGAAATCAATGTGGCCTTCCAAAATCGACGAAGCGAAGAAGGGGTATTGATTTGAAAACGTCATACTAGTGTATGGATCTAGCGCTGCCTATTTTTGAAAATTCGTGTTACTATTTTCTTGATTAGGCATGGAGGATGTCTTTGGAGACTCGGGTTTCTCATGTGAGTCTGACAAGTTTGACGATTTTGGAGAACTGAGATGTTGAGTAGCTTCATTATTTTGGGGTATTTGATCGGATGTAACCTTGATCTTGTCACAAATACAAGTCAACAATATCATCGCTTGATCCACCTTATCTGAAAGGACTACCTAATCCTTTTTAAATTCATTATGGTTCTGCTCAAGCTGACTCTCCATTCTATTTGTTGTATCCTAGAGTGCCTCGATTTTTTCGCCCTATCCAGTCACCTTAGTCTCAAGGTCTAACACTCTTTTATTGAAATCGGTCATCAACATTGATGAAGCCATAGGGTGGGTCTGAGGTGGAGTATATTTATCCAACTTAACTATTTTCTTAAATTGATCCTAAATTTTTTTAATTAAAAATAATAATAAATTATATTATATTTTAAATATAAATATATATATTAATACCACAATACCCACGATTTAAAATAAAAATGCGACGTTGTTTGTGGTTCAGAAATGCGGCAGTCAACCTGTGGTTGAAACGACGGCAACGGCAACCTGCAATTGGAACGACGCATGACTAGTGGGGATTGGAATCGAACCAGCAAAAGGAAGATCAAGATGGCTTGACAGCGTAAGGGGACTCGGACAGCTTGACAGCAGAACGAACGTGGCCAAATAGCAAAGTCAACACGGTTTGCAAGGAATTGTCGGAGCAGATGGTGTTGACAATGGTTGAGAGTAATACGTTTATGTGCATTGACTTGCCGGAAAACCAAACAAGCTTTGATACCACCTGGATCGATTATCTCAAAAATTAATAGAATTTTATATATTTATTATTCATGTTTGAATGAATGCTACAAATGTGGGAGGCCCTTGGCTTAAATACAGCCTTGGGTGCCTCTTGACGAATTAATAATTACAGACTATAATTAAGATTAATTTACATAACAGACCGCAGGGTTGGCCGCAGAATTGACCGCAGACTTCAAGTGCAGAATTTGACCAGTTTTGATCGTTGATTTAGTGATTGTTTTGGGCTAACTTTGACCACTTCCGAACGTAAAGTTTGACTTCCTTTGACCGAGCTACATAGAGGATGGTTTGTTGTTGTGTTGACCATCGTTGACTTTCTAGTTAGGGAAGAATTTGACTTTTGTTGACTGGAGGTTTGACAGAGTTGTTTTGAATATGATTTGGCAAGTCAATTTTGACTTTTGTACTCTCTCTACTAAACATTTGATATAATAATAAGAAGAATTGATCAAGGGTTTTCCCCATCTCGAGGTTTTTCCTTGGCATCCGCCAAATCTAGTTTTCTCTTGTCTTGGCTTGTCTTCTGCATTTTATTGTTCATGTTCTATCTATAGTTATTATCAATGTGATTTATGGTTAATGTGATTTCTATTGGAAAACTAAATTGAAAATTGTCATTGGGCTGCTAAAGGAAAATTGAAGGAATTGTGCTAAGCATAGAACATACCATTGTTAACTAAAATTTACATGGTATCAGAGCCCAGGTGAAGACAAAGCCCAAACAAGAGAGAGAAAAGCAATCACTAAGAGATACCTATTGGTCAAGGACAAGCCTCAATGGATTCTACATCTTACTTCAAGACTGAGGATAAGTTCAATGATAAATTTGACTATCATGCATGGAAGATGGCTTTGGCCTTGACTTTGGAAGAGCATGATGCAATGGACTGTGTAGGGAAAAGTGGTGGAACCTCCTTCAAATGCACAGGCTGCTGCTAAGACAAAGTATAAGAAAGGTGAGGTCAAAGCTAAGAAAATTATCATTAATTCCATTCAAAAGCATTTGGTTGCCTATGTTTCTGATTTGGGAAGATCTAAGGAGATGTGTGATAAGCTGGTTAGGATGTTCAAAGTGAACAATGCAAATCAAATCCTCTTTCTCAAAAACAAGTTGAAGGATATCAAGATGAATAAAGGGGATTCTATCCAATCCTATTTCAAGAGAATAACTCAAATCAAGAATGATCTACTATCTATTGGAGAAGTTATTGGCGACAAGGAGCTCACTCTCATTCCACTTGGAGGTCTTTCAAGACCATGGGATGTATTTTCCACCACTATTCTCAACAATGATAAGATACCTAGTTTTGATGAGTTATTGGCTAGATGCACTCAAGAGGAGGCAAGGATGGTGGAGAGAGATAAGCCCTCCAATGGAAATGAACCTACTGCTTTCTATGCTCATGCAAAGAGGAAGAATAATATTGGTCCAAGGAGACAAGGTCAAGGATCTAAGAAGGGATTCAAAGAAGGTGCTACAATTGCAACCGGTTCAGCCACTATGCCAGAGAGTGTCCTCACAAGAAGAATTCTCCAAGGGATGATGATAATAACAACCACAACAATTTCAAAAGCAATGGCAATCAAAGGAACAATAGGTTCAATAACAAAAGTACATTGTAAAGAAACACACTTTACCTAACTCTACACTAGACGAAGTTATACTTAACTATTTCCTATGTGTCGGAATATCCTAACATCCCCCCTTAAGAACAACTTGGGATAGGATTGGAGGATGTACAAATATGACACAATAGGAGAAGGAAGGAGGCATTAGATCCTATCCCCCCTTAGTGACAACTTCTTGAGCTCCAACCATAAATTGAAGTTTAGTAAACTTCGCCTCTGTGAGAGCCTTTGTAAAGATGTCTGCAACTTGATCATTTGTTGAACAATATTGCACTTCAAGAACATGGTCATGAATGAGCTCTCTGATGAAGTGCACGTGCAGTTCAATGTGTTTGTTGTGCTGATGTTGGACTGGATCTTTGCATAGTTGAATGGCACTTTGATTATCACACCAAAGTGTAGTCAGATGCTGCTGTTCAAAGCCAAACTCTGGCAGGATCTAACGAAGCCATAGGGCTTCCTTACTAGCTTCTACGACACCACAATACTCTGCCTCTGCTGAAGAAAGAGAAATGGAACTTTGTTTCTTGCAAGTCCATGTAATAGGTCCTGAACCAAGATTGAACACATAACCTGTAGTAGACTTCCGATCACCAGGGTCACCAGCCCAATCGGAATCAGTGAAACCAACCAATAGAGGACATGCTTCTGCATTGTAATGAATCCCAAACTGAACTGCTTTCCAATGACTTTCATGTGGGTTTTGCATAAACCGAGCAATAATACCAACGGCAAAGGAAAGGTCAGGACGAGTATGGGTCAGATACAAAATTTTTCCTACAAGTTGATGGTATAAGGTAGCATCAACTTCAAGGGAAGTACAAGTGACTGAAAGTTTGGCTCCAGACTGAAAGGGAGAAGGGGCTGGCTTACAGTCTTCCATGTGAAAATGGCGTAGAAGATCACAGACATACTTGGACTGGGGAAGCGAAATACCTTCCTTGGATTGCAAGACTTGAAGGCCAAGAAAATAATGCAAGTGTCCTAAGTCTATCATTTCAAACTTCTTTTTAAAGCTAGACTTCACATGGTTTATAAGGTTGGGATCACTACTAGTAAGGATAAGATCATCAACATAAAGAACAGGAATGATAAGGGACTTGCCCACTTTCTTGGTGTAGACAGTATTGTCAAAATGACACCTAGAAAAGCCAGTTTCTAAAAGAAAGCTATCCATTTTGGCATACCAAGCTTGAGGGGCTTGCTTGAGACCATAAAGTGGATTCTATTTGTATAAAGCCAGTAGGTTGTTCCATATAGATTTCTTCATGCAATTCCCCATGCAAGAAGGCAGATTTAAAATCCATCTGATGGACCTACCATTTGAAAGAGGCAGCAAGGGAAAGAACAAGGCGGATAGAGTTCATTTTGGCAACAGGGGAGAAGGTTTCAGTATAGTCAATGCCTTCAACTTGTGAAAAACC
>APFE031033592.1:147216-208626 GCA_000404065.3 Pinus taeda
TGGAGTATATGGAAGAGTATGTTGCATTTGAATTCCATTCTCAGTGCAAAAGTTGATGAATTTGTTGTTAACATATTCTCTGCCATTATCAGATCTTAGCTTAAGGATTTGATGTCCAGATTGTTTTTCAACAAAGGCCTTGAAGGCCAAGAACATGTTAAATACTTCACTCTTGAATTTTAAGAAGTATACCCAAGTGCATCTGGAGAAATCATCAATGAAAGTTAAGAAATACTTGTAACCAAAGAATGAAACAATTGGAAGTGGACCACATAAATCACTATGCACAAGCTGTACAGGCGCTGAGGTGTGCCAAGAGGCACATTTTTCAAAACTATCCCAATGATGTTTTCCGAGTACACATCCAAAACAAACACCTTCTCTGCAAGGTACCATTGAAAAACTTGTCACCATATTTTCTTTACATAGATTCTGAAGGGAGCGATAGTTTAAGTGACCAAATCGCTCATGCCAAAGTTTGCTCACTTCATCATTATGAGCAACAAATACTGAGGGAAGATTTGATGACCCAAAGTTGTTAAACTTATATAACCTTGTAGAATAATCAGCAATGCCAGTAGCTAAAATCTGTCTAGGATCTCCTAGGTCCTTAATTACAACATCGTGAGGTGAAAATTCAATGATTTTACCTTCACCTGAATGAGTTCTATGATATACAAATAGAAGGTTGCAGGATAAGGTTGGAACACATAATACATCATTAAATTGACCATTGTCTAGATGAATAATTCCAGTCCCTACAACACTAAGAGGTTTATCATCACCAACATATATATTTTTGGTGTTCCAATCATTTAAAGAAGAAAACATGGCTTTGTTTTTCGCCATGTGATAAGAAGCTCCAGAATCAATGAGCCATGCATAACCAGACCGAGATGCTTGACAACCACATGCAAAAAGTGTTATTCCTAAAGATGAAGTTGAAGTTGATGAGTGCTCCAAATGGATGTTATGCTTCTTCATTGTTGCTTCTAAGGCTTCCATCTTCTTAAAGCATTTGGATTCTAAGTGGCCATCTCAATTACAAAAGTGGAAATGTCTATCAGTCTTCTTCCCTTTGTTTTTATTTGCCTTAAAATTTGTTGAAATGATTTTTCATTTTGAGACTGAAATTGCTTAGGACCCTTGTTTGGTTTAGGACCATTCTTTTTAGGATACTACTTCTTAGGATTCTTTGAATTTGGTTGTTGTTGGGCGGCTAAGGCTTTCTTAAAAGAATTTCCAAGATTAAGAAGACCAAGATATAAGAGCTTTTCTTGTTCTCTTGTTAAAGAATCACAAAAGGCATCAAAAGAGGGGGACTTGTAGTCTTGTCCTTGAGAAATAAAGGCTTCTCTAGTAGAATGGAAGGTGGAAACAAACACAGAGCAGGCTGGTCCCAACTTAGTAAGAATTGAATAGATAAGGCTACCATCTTCTTTCTTAACCTTAACACCTTCCACAACAAGTCTAAGGGTCTTGAACTTGGACAAAAATCTTCAATGGAATAAAAATTATTGGGGTCCAATGTAAGCAACTCATTTTCGAGTTGATGGGTTCTAATTTCATTTTTAATTCCAAAAACTTTAGTGAGTTATTTCATTGTTTCATTAGGAGTATCAAGTTCTGCGATATGGAATCTAAGGTCTGGAGAAATAGACATCCCTATCAACCCACGTGCTTGATATTTGGCAACGAAACCCTAAAGATGCATTTACTCAAATTTAGGGTTGATGGTCTCTATCAAGTTGGTGGAAGCCCTTTGGGAGCTTTGGCAAGTGATACTTCTCTTCAATATGAGCTATGGCACCAAAAGTTTGCCCACTTACATAACAAAGCCTTACCTAGGGTAAGGAAGATGGTCACAGGTATGCATAAGCTTACTATGAACCATGAAGGTGTTTGCCAGGGTTGTGCAGCTGGAAAACTTACAAAGGGACCATTCCCTTCTAGTGAAAGCAAGACAATTGATATTCTTCAATTCGTCCATTTCAACCTGTCTAGTATGTTGCCTGTAACATCGTTGGGATGATACTCATATTATGCAATCTTTGTGGATGACTACTCTCGCAAAACATGGATTTATTTCTTGAAGAGGAAGGATGAAGTGTTCAAATGGTTTTGTTCTTTCAAAGCATTGGTAGAAAATCAAACAGGGAAGAAGTTCAAGATAATGGGGACCGACAATGGAACCAAATATGAATCAAATGAATTCAATGACTTTTGCAGAGAGGCAGATATTACGAGGGAGACAATCGTCTCGTACATTCCTGAGCAAAATGGCATTGCTGAAAGGAAGAATTCAACAATCATGGAAGCCACCTGCGCCATGTTCCATGATCAAGGCCTACCAAAGTTCTTATGGGGAGAAGCTACCAACACTGTCATGTATGTTAAAAATAGGAGGCCACGTCAAGCATTGGATTTCAAGACACCCCCACGGGCCCATTGAGTCGCGAGGGTGGAGTGGGAGGGGGTTGCGTCTGAGGAAGTCTTCACTGGTAAGAAACCTGATGTTTCTCATTTTAGAATATTTGGTTGTCCTATGTATTTTCATGTGCCTAATAAAAAAAGAAACAAGTTCGAAGCATATCTAGGAAGAAAGGTATATTCGTTGGCTACAGTGAAAATTTGAAGACATACAGAATCTATGTGCCTGGATAAAGAGATGTGGAAGTAAGTCGTGATGTTACCTTTGATGAAGATATTGCCCTTGGAAAAGCTACAGATCTCCCTATTCCAAGGAAGGACAATGATGACGTTGCGGAAAATCAAGATGAGCCTTCGACAAATGAACCTATACCTGATTTTGATGGTTTGTTGGATCCTATTGATCCACCTCCGAGTGATCCCTCTACCTCAAGGAAACGACCTCTATGGCTCAAAGATACTCTCGAAAATGCTGAAATACATACTGCTCCAAGAGGGACATTTCGTGAAAGTAAGAAGCCAAACAGGTACCAAGGATATTTTGCTGCTATGAGTACGATTGTTCAAGCTGAACCATGCACATTTGAATAAGTTTTAAAGAACCAAATATGGAAGGATGCGATGAATGAGGAATACGAATTGATCATGAAGAATGATGTCTTGGACGTGGTGCCTAGACCCAAGGACAAGTTTGTAGTCACCTCAAAATGGCTTTACAAAATCAAACATGGTGTTGATGTGAGTGCTGAAAAATATAAGACTAGATTTGTTGCTCGAGGCTTCTCTCAAAAGGAAGGAGTGGACTATGACGAGATATTTACACCAGTTGCCTGATATACCACTATCTGATCTATCATTGCTCTTGCTACCAATCAAGGAAGGAGCCTACATCAAATGGACGTCAAGACTGCTTTCTTGCATGGCTCACTTAAGGAGGAAGTCTACTTGGAACAACCTCAACGGTTTGAAGTACAAGATCGAAGGACACATGTATGCAAGTTGAATAAAGTTCTCTATGGGTTGAAGCAAGCCCCTAGGGCTTGGTATGAGAGGATTGACAGTTATCTTATGAAGCTGGGATTTACAAGGAGATACGTTGATCCAAACCTATACTTCAAGGTTGAAAGGACATGCCTCTCATTTTGGTCCTTTATGTTGATGATCTCTTTCTGACTAGTGCAGACCCTCTCATTTATCAATGCAAGAGGGAGTTGACTTCCGAATTCGAGATGAAGGACCTAGGACTAATGCACTGCTTCCTAGGCCTAGAGGTCTAGCAAAAGTCAGGTGAGATTTTCCTTTCTCAAGGAAAATACTTTGTGAATCTACTAGAGAGATGTGGGATGGTGGATTGTAAGTCTATGTCTACTTTGATGAAACTCAACTTCAAGATGTTATGTGGAAGTGTTGTTGGGCCTGGATTAGCAAACCCTTACGAGTATTGACAACTTTTGGGGCCCTGATGTTCTTGTTAAACTCTCGACCGGACATATGTTTCGTTGTGAATACGTTGAGTCAATTTATGTTTGAGCCTCATCACATACATTGGATTGTTGCTAAGAATCTCTTGAGATGTCTCTATGGCACAATCAACTATGGACTAAAATACACTGTCGGGATTTTGAGGCTACATGGATATTTTGATGCTGACTGGACTGGCAGTGTGGTGGATCGCAAAAGCACGTCAGGATGTTGCTTCTCATTGGGGTCTGCTTTGATTTCTTGGATGAGCGGAAGCAGAAATTGATTGTTGTAAGCACCATCGATGCCAAATACATTGCAGCTAGTATGGTCTGTTGTGAAGCTATGTGGCTGAGGAAGCTCTTCAGTGAGCTATTTGAGCACGTGTTGGATACCACCATGATCTATTACGACAACCAAAGTGGGATTCGCCTTTCAGAGAATCCTGTGTTCCATGACCGCTCCAAGCACATTGATATCAAGTACCACTTTATTGGGGACATGATACAACAGGGAGCAATAAGGCTCCAACACATCAAGTTGGATGAGTAGATTGTTGACATTCTCACGAAGCCCTTAGGAAGGTCAAATTCCTAGCCTTTCGAGAGAGACTTGGAGTCGTGGAAGGACCCTCCCATGAGGGTCCCGCTTGAGTTGGACATTGAGCTCTAGGAGCTCCTAGGGGCTTGGGTTACTTCTTGGAGCTATGAGCGACCATAGGGTGAGTGGTTCACCTTTCCCTTTAGGTGTGCTATGTACGGGGTGAGTGGTTCACCTTCCCCTGTGATACCCCATGATGGTTGACATGTGTGTAAGGTGAGTGGTTCACCTTCCCCTACGATTAATGACATGTGTAGAGTGAGTGGTTCACCTCCCCCTACAATTTATGTATGCATAGGATGAGTGGTTCACCTTCTCCAATTGCATATGAGCAGGATGAGTGGTTCACCTTCTCCTGTGGATGCCTCAACATATATCCTACCCATGTAGTCCGGGACTCATGGGAAGTACCTCTCATCTAGCCAGTGAGTTGGGAAAAGTGGATAGCGACCATAGCACTACAGATGGACACATCGTGTACTGTCGTACTCCCTATGTCTAGGATGCATGGTGTTCAACAACTTGATATGGGATCAAGTCTGATTGGGGTTCTACCCTTGGAATGACTTTGGTCAGTGGAGAGTGGCAAGGTCTTGTGACTCACTCTCGATTGATTCTTCTTCATTATTACATCAGTGAGCAGGATGAGTGGTTCACCTTCTCCTATGGATGCCTCAACATATATACTACCCATGTAGTCCGAGACTCATGGGAAGTACCTCTCATCTGGGCAGTGAGTTGGGAAAAGTGGATAGCGACCATAGCACTACAAATGGACGCATCGTGTACTGTCGTACTCCCTATGTCTAGGATGCATGGTGTTCAACAACTTGATATGGGATCAAATCTGATTGGGGTTCTACCCCTAGAATGACTTTGGTCAGTGGAGAGTGGCAAGGTCTTGTGACTCACTCTCGATTGATTCTTCTTCATTATTACATCAGTGTTCAGCAGTGATGAGATGCAGAGACGATACATGATGACAGGATGGCATGATGATGGATGGATTGGCAGGTGGAACTCTCCTTAGTTGAGAGAGTATGTTAAGATTGGAAACTAGGGCCAAATTCCACATTGGACAGTTCATTTGATGGAGATGATGATTGTATCAAATTCCTCTTTTCGAGAGGACCAAAATCAACCTAAAGATCATCAAAATTGGACAAGGGAAAATGTGCTTTTGAGGTCAAGCCCACACATGTGCAAATTGTCAAGGTCGGACACATCATCATGTAGGCTCATGAAGCCCAATGGACATGTCACTTCACTCTCAACAACTTGTATAAATATGAGAGACCTCAAACCTCATTTGGCATCATTCATCACACACATTCTTCTCTCTCCTTCTTTGATTGGTTTTTACAGCTTATTGGGCATATCTTCTCTCTCACACGTGTGGCAAGAAGGACAAATTTTAGGGCAGATTATAGAGCCGAAAATTTCAGGAAACGTTGCAAGTCTGACCAACATTGACTAAGGTAATATTGACCTCCTTTCACTTCGATTTTCATGCCAGAAATTCGATTTTGGAAAGCCACATTGATTGGCACAAGAACTGGGGCACTCTGGGCACATTCACCGAGGCTAACCGCAGGGTTGACCACAGACTTCAAGTGCAGAATTTGACCAGTTTTGACTGCGGATTTAGTGATTGTTGTGGGTTGTCTTTGACCACTTCAAAATGCATAGTTTCACTACCTTTGACCGAGTTGCATAGAGGATGATTTGGTACTGCTTTGACCATCATTGACTTTCCAGTTAGGGCAAAATTTGACTGTTGTTGACTACAGATTTGACAAGGTTGTTTTGACTGTGATTTGGCAAGTCAGTTTTGACTTTTGTACTCTCTGTTGAATATTTGATATAATAATAAGAAGAGTTGATCAAGGGTATTCCCCATCTTAGGGTTTTTCCCTAGCATGCACCAAATCTGGTGTTCTCTTGTTTTGGCTTGTCTTTTGCATTTTATTGTTCATGTTCTATCTAAAGTTACTGTCAATGTGATTTATGGTTAATGTGACTGTTATTGGAAAACTAAATTGGAAATTGTCATTGGGTTGCTAAAGGAACATTGAAGTAATTGTGCTAAGCATAGAACATACCATTGTCAACTAAAATTAACAACTATTGATTCTCCAATATATTAAGATGTCGGGGGGTCATCACATGAAGGAGGTACATGGGTCTCCATAAGGATTCATGCACCATTCATGCCATGAAACTTAAGATTTACCTTTTTCCATGCAAATAAACTATCATTAATGTTAATGGTCTTAAAGAAAGAGTTCAAATGTTTTGGTATCGTACGAATTAACAAAGACCCCAAGGTATCTAAAGTTTGAATTACCCTACAAACTACCATTTGGCAAGGGAGAATCAAGAGAATTATCCCAAAGCAAATTGGCATGAGCATATTGTATTTGAACTATGGAAAGCCATAGCCACAGATTATGCGAATTTTGTGGTGGTCAATAGCTATCATTAAGAAATTCACTACCATTGATAATACATAGAATCCCAGCAGTGATACTTCCTATCTAGTTTGTGTTGGAGTTCTTGATGGCAATGGGATTGGATAAGGGACTGTTTAACAGAGAAGTGGATCCCATTCCTTTGGTTGCGTAGGATGATGGAGAAGAGGAATGTGGATTGGGATTGTTATAGGTGTAATTATTGACAATGAACCTAGAAAATGGGTTGTGAGAAGAGAAATTAGAGCCAACCATAGGAAGAGTTCACCAGTGTGGATTCATGGCCTAAAGCATAGGGATAGTCTCTAGTGCAGAGAACTAATGCAACAAGGAGCTTAGTGCTCCTGAATGTACCTATGTATTGTATTGAATTAATGTTGAATTATTATGCTTTATATCATGGTTTGAATTTATTTCCAGTTTCTTCAGTTCTCACTACTACACTAGCCTATGTTAGCCTACATTTATAATTATGGTCTCATGGATAAGAAGATGGTTTCACTATGTGCATAAATCTATGCTACCATGCCTACGTATGGTAGTTAATAAAAACAATTAGATATGGTCACAAAGAAAACATTGTTGAGAATATGGGTGCTTAAGAGAGTACACCATATCCTCAAGGTGCACAAACGGTATTGGGTATTGAGTGACGCTGTCATTGATGTCAAATCCCTAGCTCTAGAATTGATTCCCTATCTCTATTAATAAAGCCCTAGTTCTAGGAATGATGACAAAGAGCTTGGAATAATGTCAAAGCCCAAGAAGGAATGTCAAAGCATGTGATAACAGTTCAGCAGAAGCCTTACAAACCCTAAGGATCTAGTAAGAGCTATTGCAAATGGATTTAAGCCCTCAAAGGCAAAGATGACAACCAAAATAATCCCTTTAAGAAAAATCAAGAAATAAGTGGTCGAAGTCAAGGCAAATGCAAAGGGAAGCTACATCATCACATAGCCCTCGACGAGTCACGAGACCTTTCCAATGGTAGGTGGCACACCTCCTAACTCCTCGTGGTTGAAGAGAAGTGAATTTTTTAAGTCAGCACTAAAATCACATCTAGTGGACATGACAGTTCAGCGAAAAGTCAGGTCGGCCCAAATGTGTGATGCATAAAACTAGTATAATAGCCATATGTATTGTCTCATTTTACACTAATACAACTTGCAGTCAAGTAAGGCTTCCCTAAACCTTGGCAAGCCTCGTAGTACCTATTTTTAAAAATGGGGATAAGGATAGTCCCTCTAATTATAAGACCATTATGATTAGCTCCTTTTTAGCCAGGAGTTATATGGAACTATTTTGGAATAGAAGATCTGCAAATCGCTAGAAAGCCATGCAAAAATAGCTTAAAGGTCAGACCAAATTTCAGAATAATCATTCAACTATGGACTAGTTACTACAATTACAATTGTTACCACAAAATCTAGTCGGCCCTAGGAGGGGACTCACAAGGCAAGGGGTAGGCCCTATGGCAACAATGAGGAAGGATTGCCACTGTCACCCTAGCAATCTTCCTCATATTGTTTAGTGGGGTTTCAACACAAGGAAGGCTTCCATGTATCTAGCTATAATGATATTCTAATTAGAGGGCATTAAGAGATATAATGGGCTATGCTCAAATCTTCTCTAAGAAAGAAGCAAGAATACCAACCCTAAGCTACACAAGGACTACTACAAGCTAGGGCTTATCGATGTGCAATGATAAAGGAGTACTTATACATGTAGGAGTTAGAGAAAGAGCTTACTTAATGATTAGATCAACAAAGCAACAAGGTAAACCCTATAATACCCTTCAAGTTGAAGCTTGGTTAGAGTTTAAGGTACATAAGGCACAAAATTGTTTAAGAGGATGGTGTTAGCCCTATTTGGGGAGGATTCACCATGACAAATACTAGATTTTGCATTTAAGAGATTTAAGTAGGAAAAACCTAGATATTCATCCACAAACACCCACCCAAAATTACACTACAATCAATTTGGCCCTAGAAAATCCCTAGCAGCTTGCCTTTAAAAGCTTAGGAGAGGATGAGGAAGGAAAAATATTTTAGTTTTAATCATTTTTTTATCAACAAAAACTTAACCAGTGCCTATTATAACTTGGGAAAATGTAATGATCCATCGCAGCATATTATGGACTTTTTCGTATATCTGACCATATAGATGCTTCGATTATGACCGCTTACG
This sequence comes from Pinus taeda, assembly GCA_000404065.3. NCBI lineage: Eukaryota > Viridiplantae > Streptophyta > Pinopsida > Pinales > Pinaceae > Pinus > Pinus taeda. The sequence goes on from APFE031033592.1 coordinate 156,366, forward strand.
TTTTTCATTGTATATTTTTGTTTATGGATTGATATTGTTCCATCTTCTTATTTTGGTTTATGTTACAATGATGTGGTTAGCCATGATCATCATTTTTTAGATGCTCCTTTGAAGCATCTACAGCATGTAATTTTCAATATTTATATAATGAAAGTTACGATTTTTCCTTAGGGAAAAAAACTTGGGAAAATGTAGTTTTAGGGCAAATTCTTAAGGGAACATTAAAAATTGTTTGGAGTAAAGGGAGAAAGGCAATTCCCACTTGTAAAACCCTAACTATCTTTTTCGAGGGGAGAAATTAAATATAAATGCACCCTACGAGTTTTTATATAGGTTTCATGGTAGAATAATTTTAGCATGCAAAAATTTACCAAGATCCCCTATAAACAAAAAGCATTTAGTCATGGAAAATTTATAAACCCTAGCAATAATTCACTCACATGTAAAAAATAGAAAGATCAGTAATAAATTTACAAATTCTTGCAAGAAAGTCCTTTCAATCCCAAAAAGACATCTCCAAAGCAAAAATCAATCTCCAAAAGTAAGATTCTCCATAAAAACTACATTTTTACCAAGGATATAAGTAAACAAGGCAATTCATACTCTCTCTAAGGAGGTCGAATTCACAAGTGTGATGATGAACAAAAGAAGTGGAGTGATCCTCTATTTATATGAGATTTATCCCTTCACTTTTACAAAAATATCAACCTACAAGAGCTAAAACAAGTTTAACTTTGAGTGTTTAACAAGATAAGGGGTTACAAGCCAACACCATAGATCAAATAAATAAAATAATTCCATAAATCCCCACACGTGGGTCATTGTCCTCCAAAAACATGGCATCATGCCCTTTTGCAGCCATAATTGCTACAAAAGGGCATCGGATGACTAATGAGATGTGTCATCATCATAATCAACTCGAAGCCTGGAGGGAAACCTCAAGATGTGCTTCCATGTCCAAAATCCCTGCTCTTGGTGCTTTATGTCACCTTCTCAAGGGCTATGGTTGATGTGGCACTATCTTTCTCCAGCACTGGGGCTCCAAGTGAGTACAAGTCCTCCCTAGTCATCCTAGGGATCACTCATTTGAACTCTGGATCAAAGAATGCCTATAAAAACAAGGTCAAGGCTAGCCTGGGGGCATCTTGTTGAGAATTAAATAGGGCAATGAATATGTTGATTCTCTTTAACTTGATAACTACTTGTGTTTCCTTTTCTTTATTAGCTTTTTTCCTTGTTATTATAATGTTAAATACATCAAACAACTACCAAAACAATAAGAACAATGACACAATATATAGGCTGCAAGCCAGGGCCAAAGCCCCTCCTCTTGAGGGGAAAACCCTTAAATCTCTTGTCTTCTTATAGATCCTTCAATTGACAAATACCATGATCTAGTGACTCAGACAAATACCCTCCACGATCAAGATCAATTCGACCTCCTACTGCAAAAACTTCGACCTCCTACTGTAGATCCGAAATTTTGTCTTCTGGTAACTATTGTTGCCCCTCTTGAAGACTTTGATCTTTTTCGTATGGCATCTTCTTCACTTCGCTTGTCTTTCCTTGAGACTTGGGGCTAGAGAGACACCCTAAGTGACCTTCGCTTGACTTATTTTCTCTCTTTCTTCTAAGATCGAACCAAAGATAACCCTTGCGCAGAAACCCTAGCTTCGACTTGCACGTGGGAAAGAGAACTAGCCCAAGCACTTCGAATTTCATCGACCTCTTCTTCATCCTTCTCTTTTGACCTCTTCTTGTCCTCTTCTTCGCATAGAATGAGTGATGAGTGAGTGAGTACAATGGAGGATGAGTTCCTCTCTATATATAGGCCTCTTCAAGGGTAGACATGGCTCTTCATTTAGGCCGACTTGACAACTTCTAGGCCAACTCGATCTTGTAGGGCATTTCGACACTTTAAAGACAAAAACATTTTTTTCTTTACAAGATGCAATGAGGGTCTTCAATATATGACAATGACTCTTAGACCTAGGACAAACCTTAGAAGCACTCAATGGGTGCTTGACCTATAAAATAAAAGAACTTGAGCATGAAACCCATGGTCCAACAATAATAATTTCTTTTCATTTTATAATTTACAAAAATACATTTCATACTTATGAAGACTAAACTTAGTTACACATTTTTCAACACTCCCTCTTAACTAGGGAGGTATCCATAAGAGATACATGGTCATTCTCAATCAAGTACTTGGTCGCTTCATTGTCCCCCAAACTCGTTGGTTCCCAACTAGTTCTCCTTTATTCCATTTCCGTAGGGTCTACCCCCCTCCGCCTGTTGTAGGGAAACAACTTAAACAGATAGATTGGGGATCAGGGTGACAGCCCCCGACTTGAGTCGTTGTCGCGGTGCCTAGACATTATGTGCGACAACAATCCCAAATTCAACATTAATTAAATAATTAATCAGTGTACTTTTTCCTAAGTTAAAATTAGGAAGGAGATCATATTAGTTGGTCCTCTCAAACAACAAGCCTATGCAAAAGACCTTACAAAGCTACAGAATCGACACTCCCTCCTAGTAAGGAAGGGATTCTCAACTACTCTTAGTTTCTCTATAGAACACGAACTTCCTCTTCAATAGGGGATCCGTGAGAATATCTGCTACGGGTTATAGGGCAATGTCAAATCTTTCTTAATTCCTACCTCCCTGCAAAAATCCTTAAACTCATTGGAGGTATATTTGCCCACATTGTTTAATCTCATTGTTTGATCAGCTCCTTTCTACCTTACAGATACCTCATATCCTATGGAACTGACCTCAAGTCCTTTATCCTCCATAGCTGAAATAGAGAGCAAGTTCTTATCCAAGCCATGTACATAAAATACTTCCCTCACCTCCATAGTGTTGAAGAATCTAGGGCAACTACTGATTTTGAAATTCTTCCTCAATCTGATTGATAATGTTTGTGTTGTCTTTCTCTTCTATATGCTTATCTTCGTTAGGTTAGAGTGTTCTTCAAACAATTATCAAATAGAAGATCAACAGTAGAATATGTACACATTATGTTGGCTCCAAGCCAGGGCAAAACCTCTCCTCTTGAGAGTAAAACCCTTGAATCTCTTCTTATGAATGTTTAGTGTATGAATACCAAGACCTTTTACAAATTAAGGATAACCTTCAATATATGTTGTCACTATCACTTGCCCTGGCTAACCTTCACTTCACAGTCTTTAGCTTCTACTGCATATCTTGATTATCTTGACTTCCTTATGCATTCGGCTTCTTAGCACAGCTCTCTGCTTTCTGGCTACTACAATCCTTCACTTGATTGTGTATGGAAATCTTTGGTATGCTAGCAATGATGCAACCAACTTACACCTAGAGAGCATAGTTCGTATGTCAGACAAATTTCACCGAGAGACAGTTATTGCAGTGAGGATTTCTTAGTTGCATTAACTGCATTCTGCACTTCCAACGAGAGGTATATTATACCATGAGACAGCCCTTATTAATGAGCCTTTTCCGAGTGACTGTGGTTTTGTGTCTTCCTTTCTTCGCTACTACTTCAGAGATATCCAAGTTCTGGGCTTGTAATGCCACAACATACATTATGTATATGAGTCAGTGTTGACAAGAAGATAGGCCGACGTGTGAACCATGAGTTGGGCCGACATAAGGAGCTCACTGCTTTCATTTAGGCCGACTTGCAAGGGATAGTGACACTCATTTATTTGAAGTGTATATCCTTCATGACTTCCATAATATTCATGATAAGACACAAAAACCTAAAGACATCAAGAAGATGTTGTTGACCTATGTTACACACATCTTGCTCATGAAACCCATGATGCAAGGAATAACAAATGTTTCTTTTCATAATATCATATTTTCAAGTCATAATGAAAATTGAACCTAGTTACGTTTTCTTCAACACATAGGACTCCCAAAGTCTGGCCATAACTATATGTTGCCAATACCCTCAATTACATACCTGACATTATCACCAAGCTCCAAAAGAAGATCACAGTGCTCCTTGGCCATACTGGTGATCAAGTCACAAGATCTCATCATATGACGAGAAGCTTCGTTGTCCACAAACCATGCATCATGTGTCATTGTACCTGAAATACATGACATCAATGCAAACTCCTTCTCCAATTTCTCAGCTAACTCATCCATTTGTGCAGATGCAGTTGTTGACATCTTCCCTTTGCCTTTCTTCTTGTTGGGGCATTGTCCAACATAGTGACCATACTTGTGACATGCAAAGGACTTGACTTTCTCATGTCCTTTTCCTCTCCCTATGAGGATCCTCCTCTACTCTAGTTCTACTTGGATTTACCCTTTCCCTTCTTTGTTTGTTCAGCAAGAACAAGTTCTTCAACTCCACCTCCACCTCTACATTGTTCAGCAGATATCAAACTCTCCCAACTCTCCTTTTGGGTCAAGTCATCCCACAACCACATCTGATCAAGAATCTTGTCCCGAGCAAGGATCCTTACTACAAAGGTATCCCATTGCTTCCTACAACCACTTAGGGTTGTTTTGACAAGTTCACTCTCCTCCACGGCTTCCTCAACAGCTGACAGTTCATCACAAACCTACTCAATTCTTGTGAAGTATAAGGCTACAGTTTCAGATATTTTTATCATGATGTTAGTTTCTCTCTCAGCACCATATTCCTATTTTGGTTGTTACTCTGGTACAGGTTCATCAACATTGACAACATTTAGTGAGTTGTATGCTTCCCTGATATGAGAGCGATTATGTGATCCTTCATAGCATCCAATATGATCCATGTAACCTTCACATCCTTCAGATTGTGTTCAGCTGCATGTGTAGGATCCAAAGGAACTTAGATCTCTTTTTCCACAAGTTTCCACAGGCTATTCACCATCAAAACAATGGTGAGCCTCTCCATCCATGGATTGAAGCTTGCAACCCCATCCAACCTGTCTCCAAATCTCATACTAGATGATGCCATCTCACCAGGTTGATATCCCAAATGCCAATTTCAGATTTAATGTCTCATGCAGTTATCTTACTCTAAAAAAAAAATTACCCTAAATGATTCTTTTTGCGGTAAATAAAATCAAAAAACAAGAAGCAAAAAATTCTCTGGAACTTTAACTTAGCAAGTAGCAATGAAAATTATTTCAGCAAATAACCCAGAGAAATCAAACAAGAAAGCAACAGAAATTAACCCTCCAACTTCTCATTTAATTTCTCAGAAAGATCATTGACTCCCTAACCATGGAAAATGGCCCTCAAAATTTACGAGCGAATTACAGTGAAACCTCAGATAAATTCTTCCAGCAAACTCAGCAACCCATTAGGCCTCCTTAAGCCTTTGCGCATCCACAAAAAAATCATTGGATGTCTTACTCGTGCAGGTCCCTACTAATTTATTCATCTACTAAAAATTTTCATGCTGTCTTGTTCCTTCTTCCTCAAACTCTATGAATCTCTCATAAAAAAATCTGCAATATTACTCTTACAAATTATTCATAAAATCTCTTTCTGAATCTCTCTCACTTGTGTTGTTTCTTCATCCTCTCTCTTAAGTTGCTTTTATAATTCTCCATAGGCAAAATCCCTAATCTCCAAAGTGATTGAAGGAAAGGATTAAATCCTAGCTTTCATTGATCAGTGATGGAGATTAGATCTAAGTCAATTAGATTATTAATTATTTATCCTTATAAAAACATTAGTCCAAAGTCAGAATTAATTAAATAATTAGTCAATGTACTTTTTCCTCAGTTAAAACTTACGGATGAGATCATATTAGTTGCTCCTCTCGAACAGCCACCTAAAAAGGACTCCTTCTATTGTATGCTAGACACAAGCCTATACATAAGACTTCCGAAGCTACAAAATCAGCAGTCTATTCCTTCCCTTTAACAAATTAATTAAGCCTACAAGCCCTAACAAGTTTACTTTTCACCTCAAAGCTCAAAACCATAAAAAATTGCCATAAATGCCCAAACATGTTGGTCGATTTCCTCTACAAGCATGATGCCATCTCCTTTTTGAGCAATAAATGCAACATTAAAGTATGGAATGGGCTAAGGAGATGCTCCACCATTATAATCAACTCCAAATCGTAAGGAGAAGCCTCATGAAGTGCCTCAAACTACCTCCACCTCCAAAAGCCATGCTCTAGGCGCCACACGTCACCCTCTCAAGGGGGGACGTGGCAGCTTCTCTCTCCACCACTGGGTTCCAAAATTGAGTCTAGAAAGTTCTTCAGCTTCTAATTCAACTTCATTTTGACGCTCAAGTTTCTCATTTTTTAAATCTCTTGTTTGTTCTAATAACTCTTGATTAAGGTTTTTTAAGCGCAAATTTTCTTCTCCTTTTTTTGATACTCTCGTTGAGTTTCTTCTCGAAACTTTCCTTTTCTTGCTCTAGTTTCGGCTTCAGCCTTGGACTTTTTGATCTGTGCAAGTAATTTTTCATTGTGGACTTTATGCCGAGAAATTTCTTCATTTTTGTCAACAATAATTTTGTCAGCTTCCTTTTTCATATTTTGCACCAACTTTTGATTTTCACGAGGACTTACTTTTCACATATCTTGTATGCCTTGTGTCGCTACTAAATCTGACTTCAATGTAACATCTTGTAGTGTTATTTTTTTCTTCCTGTAGGAAAATGTCAAAAACTTCTTTTTTGTATTTAGGATGAAGGACCCTAGTGATTCCATCTAGGGCGAACCCATAATTATATCACTATCGTCACAAATTTAGGATTTAACAGTGAATTGCAACACAAAAGTATAATCTCCAATACTTAGTTGTAGATTGTTTATGTCATATTGTTTTTTATTCATCAAATCCATTGTTTCAATTATATTCGATTCAGGGATCACTAATTTGTTAGCACATTCATTATTAACATAATTATTATCGTGATTATGATCAATAGAGATTATAATATCCTTTTCTACAAGTGATCCTTTCATTTTAAATAGTGCATTAACACTTTTACTAAAAGTTTTAGGAAATCTTCCATTAATAGTATCCATTTTACTTTTTTTGGATGAGCTCAGGGTTTATAAAAGTAACACTTTTAATCAATATAATAATACTTTTCTTCCTTTAATCTTTCACCTTATTCAAAAGTTACTTCGATTTTACCCCCTTTAAAATATGAATTAGAATTTTGGAATTTTTTTCTGATCCACTTAAATCTAAAAGATATATTCTATAATATAACCCCTTTTTTTAACATAATATTCCTTTATTTTATATATATATAAGCTCTAAGGGATAGTTCAATTGGAGTTCCCGTTGCTAAGTACCTTACCAATTGGGAGGTCACAGAATCAAATTTCCTCGACAACCTTGGGGTTAGGCTTGACCAGATAAGTTGGCTGGTAGATCCCTTCAGGTGGATCTGCCCAAATTATTACCCGTGGATGTAGCAGCCACTCAATGACCGTGAACCACAGTTGAAAAACAAATATATATATATATATATATATTATTTCACTTTAAAGCCTTGAGCCACAAATTTATTGTAGTAACCCTAACTTATAAAACACTTATACAATGTAATGGTTACTTTGCTTTATCAATTTTTACTTTAAATTGATAATGCAACGATCTTTTTTTGTAATTATTTGAAGGTTGTGACCCCTAGAGATCATGTTCCAAAAATGATTTTTGGCAGTGCTACCCTTCTCTTATGGCGGAATTCAGTCTGTGCTACCCACAATTTACTTCTGACAGTGTTATCTCCCAGCATAGAACTATCGACCACGATTTGCAAACATAGCATAACCAAACAATATAGACAGAGCAATTTTAACCACTAATGATATGGTGTCTATAGTGGTGGCTATAGCGCCAATCGCAACAACGATAGAAAAGTGATATGGGTGGCAGCAGATGGCGGTTGAGTGCAGTCACGACGGTGGTTGTTGGCAATGGTCACTGCTACAAACAACAATGCCATGGATTTTATGAGCAGCAATGGCAGAAACATGTTCTGGTATATATTCAACTCAAGTCGGGAAATGAAATTGCGCGGTCCAACAGTTGTGTCAGAGGATGACGGCTATGCCATTTTTTTTCCTTTTTGTTTTTGTGTCAATTATATTATATTATATATTTTTTAATATATATATAATTTTTCTTTTTTTAATTTTATTTTTACCATTTTATTTTACTATTTTTTATCCCCTTTTTTTTAACGACCAAAAGCCAACTTCAACTTCAGTTGGCCAAAGGCCGAAATTGAATTAACTGTCGAGTTGTAGGAGAAACTCCAAAATCTTCAAGTATGCGGTAAAAGCTTAGCCAATGGTCGAGATCGGAGAATGCGACTATGATAACAATGTAATGAATAGAGTTCGTACTCACAAATTATATACTCCATAACACTTGGAATATAAATATGTCCACTAAGGATATATATATATATATGAATAAGAATATGATTTTATTACAACTGAGGGTCCCATATATATACCTAGGTGGATACCCCTTCATGAACGGTCATGCCTTCTGAGACATGCCTCTTCATTATTAACTATTAAATATTAATTATATATATTCATAACAAAGTGGTATGAATGGAATATCATGTACACGCTACTTCAATCCAGGTCTCCAAAGTAGTGCCTTTCCTATGACCCTAAGGCCTCATAGGAGGACCGACTGGACTAGGGTCAAAAACTAACCTCCCCCTTGAAGTGAGAGAACATGTTTATAGTCAAGATCGGTCAATCATCTAGATCACCCCTTTATTCATGTTAGAATACCTGAAACATTAAATAAAAGAACATGATTACAAGATTGTTAATGTACCTGCCAAAAAAGATGACCCACCTTCCTTCAAGAGGAATGTCAAATGGGTGAGAGGTGTCTGACATGTGTGAATGGTGAGGAGCCTAGCACAAAATCATGCACTGAGCAATGTGGAGTGCTAGCTGGCCAGTTGTCCAAAGAAGGAGAAAATTTTATCTTATGGGGTTACCCACATTTTGGTGGGTAACATCTAGCTCCAACTTGGGAACATGTGCTCATTATCGAGCGCGTGATTTATAAGCTCTATCGAGGAGTGCATGAGAACTCCAGCAATTCTTGGGCTCGCGGAACTATTACCTATACACTCAAAGAAACTTGTTGATAGCATGTAAGCAGGGCGTAGATCATCACCCCTGTGATTATAGGATACAAACAAAACAATATTTGAAAGAAAAGTTAGCTAAATGCAAATGTAATATCTACTATGCATACATATCAGCGTGAATAATGAATAAAGTAGGATGCACACACAAATGCAATGTAGCTATATAGATGTAAATGCATCAGGTTCCACTAAACAAAGTGAGGCACTTGCCTTCCACAAGGGAGCACAAAGACTCGCCATTAAGATTTGCAATATAAAAGTAACCTCCTACTTTGCCATGGAGCCTAAAAGGACATGGGTTGTCGTCAACAAAGACTAGATCCCCAACTTGGAATTTTGCCTTGTTTCTTAAACCACTACTTGTTTTTGGTGTTTTCATATGTCTATTTTTGACCTTTAGTCACAGAGATTGTCATGACTTAACAGACATTTCTTGACATTGGCTCAATCTATTTGCATCCTTTTAGGAAGGTGTGTCGGGCTTGGTTTTACTAGGATGCTTAAGGAATGGGAAAGGTTCTATATCTTCAACATGTTCAAGCATATGTGGCTCTCTATACAAGATGAATAGTTTCCCATCAAAAACAGGTATGTTAGCATATGACAAATTCATTGTAGTTGTCCACCTATAGATGCACACCACTTTCTAGACAAAAGCATACATCATGCAACTGAAGCATCAATGACTACAATATCCATCAACACATAAATGCCTTTGTTAGCAGCCAATGAGACCTTGACATTCTTCATTAAACCATGCACAAGGGTAGACTTTGAACCATAGTATTCAAAACCGGTCGGTTCAAACAGTAAACCGGTCAAACCAGTGGGTTCATTAGGCGGAGCTACCTGACCGGTAGAAAAAACGGCTTTTATGCGCGCGGACTAGGGTTTTGGCATTAACCAACCATAAATCAATCAGTTTTCCCATAAACCAGTTGGTTCATTACCAACTCGGCCACGGACCCCATGAGTTGTTTTTTGGCTTTTCTGAGCAGTTTTGAGGGAAACTAGGGGCTATTTCCCTCCAAGCCTTTAAAACGATGCATCCCCTATCACTTGCCTCACACATCTAAAGATTCTCAACCCTAGCAATGTTGGCAATCAATGGTCATGTCAAATTCTTAAAGTAAAAGTGGCATTTCCTTTATCTTTCATTCTCATCTTTTTACTTAAATTTTTAACATTACCATGAAATGACTTAGGATGTTAGAGAGTGGTTTCGGCCTCACTGGATTTCATATGGAGAAACTAGTTTTTAGATATCACTCAAAATCCAACAAACTTATTGGTTTTCAAGATTTCAAGATTTAGTGGATTACAATGTTTCCAATTAATTATGTCATGAGTGAGGGTATGAGATTGGCATTTGATCAAGAGCACGAAGCCCTTTAAGTACCTTGATGTTGGTGGCATTGACTGTTGAACTTCGTTGATGTTGGTGGTATTGCTTGTTGAACTCCTCTACCATGGCCTTAACAAAAATGTACCCTTCACTTTATGGAAAATAATTGGTTAGGCATGCTAAGATTTTTCTACTATATTATAAGGTTGAGGAGATGAACCCTTCACTCAAACCAAAATCATTGGTTAGGTATGTTAAACCTTTCCAATTTCAACCATATTATAAGGTTGAGCAATCCAAGTCTGATGACTTTGAGCTAGATGATGTTTATGTAGCTCTTGTTGATCATCCCATTTCTAGCAACGGTATGATCAATGATGAGTTTCATGAGTGATCACGTTGATCAGTGATTTTTAGTTTTGATGTCTAGTTTTGTTGCTACTACTACTACTATTGAGGTTGCAGAGGAGTTCTTAGACTTTGAGCCAGATGATGTTTATGTAGCTCATGTTGATGATCCCATGTCTAGTAGTGGTGATGAGTTTGATCATGATGAGGAGTGATCATGTTGATCACTGATATATAGACTTGTTGTAGGCTAGTGGCCCCATAGCTTATAGCATTGCTTTTGGACTCTAGAAGCCATTTAGAACATTAGAAATTATGTATTTTTTTGTTGATATGTAATGCACTCAGTACCATTTTGATATATTCACCTTTTACATGGTATTATATAGATGAGCAAACATTGTATATTATGTCTCTATCGATTTGGAATCATGGTTTTAAATCTTAAAAAAAAAATCATTAAAAGTTAATTATTTCATGTTTTTATTTCATGTTTTTGTTTAAAGACCAGTTCATTGAGATCTAACCAGTCTGGTTTTTCCAGTTCCAGTTCGAAAACTAGTTTGATAGGTGGATCAATCTGGTCACTGGTTCTAGTTTTAAATACTATGCTTTGAACCAAAACCACACACATTCCCCCATGGCCAAGTAATTTGCATTTTGAATTGGTTCATCTCTTAAAGACATGACATTTGTTAAGGCACCTGATTCAAGCATACAACTATGCAATATGAGATTATTGATCACTAAAGACAATGGAAATGGTGCACGACCTCTGCTTCTTCGATCATTATACATATTTTGTAGTATACCGAGAAGGTCCTCAGACTCTTTCTCAAGGTCAAGGATCTTTTTAACTTGCCCTCTTTGGGGTTCAAGTTTATCAAGTTCCAGAGTGGCACAAGCACAATTACTTTTGACAAAAGACTTCCTAAGTTACATCCAAAGACACCTTGTTGTTAGAGTTATATGCATTAGGTTTTCCGGTATTCTTAGGGAGTATAGGTGGCTTGATACTTTTGAGGAATATTGCTATTGTTACTACTTGCTTAAGGGTGATTTGGCTCACTATTCTTCCTAGAGTAATGCGATCACTTGAAACTACCTCCTCCTTCAACCACATTAATTGGCTCATTGCAATCATCACTAGGCTCTTCACTAGATGCTTCATGTTGCTATTGAGAAAGCGAGAATGAATATTAGGTGCTTTGGGCTATCCTCTTCTTCTATTTGGCTATAAGGGCACTCCTCTTGACTATGGAACTCATTACATGTTTGACGCCAAAAAAACACTTCCTTCCCAACCATATTAGTTGGGGCACGTGTATTAGGCACATCTTGTTTTGAGGGATTCTTGCCATTGTAAGGGTTTCTCTTAGGAGGCCTTTCATTAGTAAATTGTGGCTTAGGTGGGTAGTTTTGTTGGGGTCCTCTTTTCCTTTCTAAGATTGAAAGCTTGTTCATCATAGCCAAATGCCATTGCATTAGCTCACTTTTGACTTTATCGATTTTTTGAGCAAAAGCTTGCAAGGCAAGGTCAACTTGGGCACTTAGCATTGACTTGACTTCAACTTTAGCCCTTGGATATGAAAGCATATCAATCGTAGAGGAGCTCAAATTGTGTTCAGTATTAACAACATAGGTTTCAGCTTCATTTAGGTTTTGAGTTCCCTTATCTTTTAATGCATAGAACATATGTCTGTATAAGGGAGGAACTTCCTTGAACAAATTGTCAAACCACTATGTAAACTCATTGATACTTCATTCGTAGTTTTCTTGGCTACTTGGAACATAGCCAAGAGTTGCATGCCTACCTTAAATGTAGCCCATCATTTGTCAAATGCCTAATGGAAATGGTCCCAATTTTTTAAATTTCTTGTAGATAAATCTAGGTACTAATCCCTAGCACTTCCTTCTAAGGGAAAGGCTAACAACATCATGACAATGTCTTCCTCTTCCATTACTCTTCCACCCGCAGCCAAATAAAATTCATGCATATGCTTTTTTATTGGGATAGCATCATTCCATTGAATTTGTGTAGCAATTCCTCATGTTTATCAGGCAATTTATGTGGAGCATCAAGGAACCCACTCACATCCATTGGTTTAAAATTTAAATGTTGCACTAAGCCATAGCCTAGCCATGTGTCAAGGATGGATGAAGTACCAAAGAGGCTCCTGACCATAGGAGATTTGGAAGGTATAGAAGAAGTTGAAGAAATAATCGTCCTACAAATATTTTTTTCTTTCTTCAAGATATGGCTCTGTCAAACAAACTACTAGGGGAAATGGAGGTTTCAGATTTTGGAGTCACTAGATGAGAATCTATGTTGTCATGTCAGGGTTAATCTCATCATGATTTTCTTGAATGTTATACTTTAAATTACGAGGACGTTGACTCAACTCCTCCCCAACAATGGCGCCATAAATGTTGCAACAAAATCGAGCAAGCCTTGTCAAGGGACTCACCACCCAAAGGACCAAACTCTATGGAAACAATGAGGAAGGATTGCCATTGTCGCCTCAACAACCTTCCTCCTACTGTTTACTAGAATTTCAAAAGAAGGGAGGCTCCCCCATATTCACCTATAAAGGGCATCCTAATTAGAAGGCTCAAGGTGATATAAATGGCCTTGGGAAAGATACTTTAAAGCTAAAATAGACTCAAATATTATTTACAAAGAAAAAGGTATTCTAACCCTAGACTAGCTAAGGACTACTACAAGTTAGGCTTTATTGATATGTAATGATAAGGAGTATCTAGACATGCAAAAGTCATAGAAGGGATTCCTTAAATGATTTAAGTCAACAAAGGGATAGGGCAACCCTCAAATACGCTTCAAGTTGAAGCTTGGCTAAGGACTAGGGTTTCAATGGCACAAAGGAGCTACAAAAAATGACATCAACCCAAAGTACAAAAGTTTAACAGTTATCAATGCTAGGATTTGTGATTGTAGGGTTCAAGAGGCTAACCTTTGGACTTTCATCCACAACGATCCACTCAAGCTCAACTTTATGAAAATTTCGCCCTAGGAAACACTAGCGACTTGCCTTTAAAAGGCTAGGAGAGTTCAAGAAAGGGAAAATATTTGAGTTTCAATGTATTTTGATCAACACAACCTTAACCATTGTCGAATCCTAGAACGGTTATTTTCCTACTGCAAAACCCTAGCTACTTTTTTTGTGAGGGGACAAATTAAGTAGAGAAGATGCACCCTAAGAGTTCTTCTATAGGTTTCAAAGAACAATAATTTTAACATGCAAAATTTCACCAAGATTTCCAACAAACAATATGCATTTAGACATGGAACATTTTAGAAACCCTAGCATAAATTCATTCACATGCAAAATATAGGAAAATTAGCAATAAACATACAAATACAACCAAAAAACTCTTCTTTCAATCCCAAAAAGGCATCTCCAATGCAAAAATCAATCTCCAATATAAAAATGCTCCATAAAAGTCACATTGTAACAAGTAGTGAGTTAAAATAAGGCAATTTGCAATCTTTAAGGAGGTTGAATTCACATTTGTGATGATGTTAAAATAAAGTGGAGGGATCCTCTATTTATATGAGGTCTATCCCTTTCCTTTTACAAAATAATTAAGCCTACAAGCCCTAAAACAAGCCTACTTTTGAGTGTTTAACAACATGAGGTTACAAGCCAACCTCATAGCTCAAAACCATAAAATATTATCATAAATGCCCACACGTGTGGGTCAATATCCTCTACAAGCATGATGTCTTCTCTTTTTTTAGCAATAAATGCCACAATAAAGTTTGAAATGGGCTAAGGAGATGCTCCACCACCATAATCAACTCCAAATCCTAAGGAGAAGCCTCAAGAACTGCCTAAAAGTTCCGCCATGTCCAAAAACCATGCTTTGGGTGCCCTACATCACCGTCTCAAGGGCTAGATGGGTGATGTCACACCTTCTCTCTCCAACATTGAGGCTCCAAGACCTAAGGAGATGCTCCACCACCATAATCAACTCCAAATCCTAAGGAGAAGCCTCAAGAACTGCCTAAAAGTTCCTCCATGTCCAAAAACCATGCTTTGGGTGCCCTACATCACCGTCTCAAGGGCTAGATGGGTGATGTCACACCTTCTCTCTCCAACATTGAGGCTCCAAGACTAAGTACAAGTCCTCCCTTGTCATCATGGGGTCACCATCTAGTCTCCGAAACAAGCAACACCCATCAAACAATGTCAAGGCCAGCCTAGGGGCGTCATGGGTCCACTAGGTACAACATCAAGTAAATCCCACATGGAGCAAAATAAGCTTAGCATTTCAACATCTAGGGATGCTTTGGGGTGTCAATCATCTTGTGGAATCATCAAAGAGCCCAACGTTTTAATCTGTAGGGGCCATAATGAATTTACAAAGTCATCACCACTCTCTATAAGGTGAGAAACGGCCTGGGCAAGTTGTGCGATGGAGTGTTGTAAGGTGCCCTCAAAGGCCTTTGTTGTTGTGTGAAGAACCATCTGGCACAACCATCTCAAGATCAAGTGAAAGGCACCAATCATTAGGGACAATGACCATAGATGCATCATAGTGGACCATACTTAATGCTAGGGGCATAATAACACTTCAAACTGAGATCACCTTCAAATATCTAACTAGACCATATCCCATAAAAATATGCCATACTTGTGTTATGGATGGCTAGATGGTCAATCCTATTAGGTGCTTCTATCCCCTAAAGGGAAGTGACAGGTCGTTGGTCAACTCTTCAATCCAAAGATGCTTGTAATAATAGTGGCAATGGAGGGGAAGGACTTTGAGGTGAGGTTCCACAACCATGGAACCAACAGATGAAGGTCCATTATCTTGAATGTGTAGATGTAAGAAGGGAGCAATTGTGGAGGCATGAGTTACCCCTTTCCTCGGCTTGCTTTTCCATCCTTCAGTCACGTGTTTTACTGCTTTTTCATAATGCTTTGACTGCGGGTATAGCTTAGAAGCCAAAGCTTCCTTTTAATGATTTAGCTTTTATTTACCCCTTGAAGATGAGACAGTTTGTCACTCATCAAGGTTGGGACATCTAAGAGTTCCTTCGTTGTGTGATGGGGTATCACGTGCTCAAGGAATTGGAAGATGGCTAACGAGCGGGGTGGAGCTCATGCTCGGCTTTTGCTCATGCACTAATTATCGTCTCGAACATATTTTGCATTTTAACTTTCTTTTTCTTTCATTGTGGCCATTTTATGCTTTTAACATTCTCTTAGTTGCAACAACCTCCAAGGCAAAATTTCTGACCCAAACTCAAGGATGAGGATAAAGGAGTGCCAATCCCAATGAACCAATTATCACAAGCCTAAAGAATGGAGATGAAATCTAGGGAATGATGGAAAGTGGTAAATACGAAATATCATTGACACACTACTTCAATCCAAATCTCCCAAGTAGTGCACCAACATATGTAGGGAATCAAATTGGATCCCTTTGTGCTAGTTGATTTTGGTTGGTATTGGCCATGGTGGATTGTTGGGGATCTCAATTGTTCAACCTATTCCATTCACCTTATACTTCCTCTTCCCTAAGTTGAATTGGGAAAGATCATGCAAGGGATGCATCGATTGTATGGCAACAACAACAAGATCCCATTCTTTAGAAAGGGGGCACACCACTTGACGAGGAAGCTTTCTCATCATTCATAAGCATAAACTTTCTTTTTCTATTGGAGCATGAGTGCACAATACCTAGTACTTGACATGCACTTTCTATTTTCAATCCACTATAGTTTAGTTGAGTTCACTTCAATTTTAGTTAACTTCAGTTCTGTTGCTATTTTGGGAGTTTGGTGGCTTGTTGGACAAGCAAAGGATATCATATAGTATGGGAAGCCAAGGCACACAACTTACGGAACGCTCTAAACACTTATTCTTGTCTTGGGAAGTGTGCCCTACCTTGGTATTAAGACTTTGTTTGCTTGGTGAAGACCCCTTCTATTTTCATCACATGGTGACTTACACACAAAGAAAGTCTATTTCTAGCATTTGACTTCCTCTCCAACCGAAATTAGGTGCACCAACGAAGGAAGCTCCGCCTGTCCCTTGTGTACTTAACTCAATCTAAGTTTACCTTGGGAATAGCACATCCTACTTGCGGATGAGTATTTGACCCATTATTTGACATTGGGTGACTTACAACCCAATTTAGCATCTATTTTCAGGTTCCTTGCCTCAGAAGCTAGGTTCTATTTCAAGGTGACTTGTATATCAAGTAACTCTCTCTATTTAGCCCTGGGAAGTGCACACTAGGAGAGGTTGGCCATTTTTTCTTCATATCACACACATTCCTTAAGAAGGGAGCAATACACTTATGTGTTTTCAAGGGAGTTTTACGTTTTATCCCAAGTTTGGCTTCCACTTATAGAGAAAAGGTGCACTAGTTTTGCTACTATCATTGTAGGAGCTTATTCTATTATCATACCTGCTCCGGATTTGGATGGAGGATCAACTTTTTGGCTGATATTTAGCATACACATGGACCTATTTTGGTTTAGAAGAGGAGTGCTTCAACTAGAGGGTGTTTCTGGCAAGTTGTGGAGTTTTTGAAGCCTTCTTCTATTCTCAATTTTGTACTAGATTTGGATCCCTCTTATTCTTGATCCATCTCTATTCACAGATGATTTTCTCTATATTTAAGATTGTACAAGCAAAGGAGGGTTTTGTCTATGCCTTAATTCCTTTCACCTCTTTGCTATCACTTTGTCCCCTTGTGATCTTGTGATTGAGAGGAAGCACCTATGCTCATGCACTGGTTGAATGACTTCACATTTGATATTGTGATTGTGTCATGTTTGATGTGGTGAAGTTGAAGATTCTTGGCTTCCCCAGGATCTTGAGATCATTTACGTGTTTACCTCTATCTGGAACTTTGTACTTTTCACAACTCTTAGCAATAAAAATCAAACCAAATTCTCTTTTAACGACAATATAAAAGTGTGTAATCATTTCTATCCCCTTGCATATTCACTTATCTGTGTTTACTGCAATAAGGAATCAAACTTGTAGAATCAAGCAATATTTCGTTAGCCCAACTAGTTCTCTTTAACTTATTTATTCATAGCCCCATTACAAGGACAAGACACCAGTCGCTCTAAAATTTCATCAATTTTAATCATTAAACTAAGGCAAAATAACAAATATCTTACATAAACAAAGAAGTTGAGATAGCTAGTTTGCAAGGCGAATAGTTGGATAAAACCATAAAAGGTTGCCTTTGTGTTTTCTTAGCTTTTTCAGCTAAGTTAGCTTGCTGTTCTGCAAGCTTTCACTTATCTAAATATCATACAAAATCACAAACTTGCATTCCCATGATGTTTTCCTGGAAAAAATCAGGAAGTCTAGCTTGCCGTGTGGATTGAGCAAGAAACTATCACACTTATTCGAGTTGCATTCATCTAGGCATCAAATGCAATTGAAAAGCTTTTACAGTGTTTTCTCAGCATTTTTAGTGAGAATATGCTCTGAAATAAATCCCAATAAACTCTCCTCCAATCTTTGTATAAAGGTTGAGGGCTTGGTTCTTTTTAAAGGATGATAAAAACATTAAAATAAGGCCAATGAATACCAATGGTCAAAGATTTCATCTTGACTCCACAAGAAGATGAAACAAACCATTTGTTACTTGGCATTCAAAGGAAGCTCTATAACAAAGGGACGACTTGCTTTGATGGAAAACAGAACCCAAAAGTTGGAAAAGAAAAAATGAAGCTTGGGAACAAGGGGGCAGCAACAGAAATGGTTGAGAACACCGGATGAAGAAATATGTCCATAGATCAGGGAGCAAAGAGCATTTTTAGCCTCTCCACAGTGAACAAAGATTGTCTCTGAAGCCAAAACAACCAGCAAAAATACCACCAATGCGTGAGAAAACAGAAAATCTCTAGTTGAGAGTGTATAGCTCCAGTCTGCTGTTAATTCCTGATCATAAACAAAGGCCATAAATTGCTGGTTTTCCCAAATGTGTCTCTAGGGTAGATTCTGTTGTTTGTGGTGTTTGATTGAGTTCTTCGTATGCTTCACTAGTTATGATGTGGTAAGTACTGACAACACTCACAGAATTAAAATTGAAGCCCCTCAGCATTTGAATCAATTCCCTGTTGCCTTAGTTGCTGGTTTAATTAATTGGCCGAGCACTGTTAACTTTTGGCTTGATAGAACTACTGGCTGTTATAGACTACATACATATATAGCATTCTCAAGTTTGTTAATTCAATTGGAAGTTGAATCACAGTAATAACAGCAATCTCAATTGCCCAATCAATTCCTTGCCCACTAAAATCAGTTGCTCTGTTCACTCGTACACAAAATTATATCTATTGCACCATGTAATTCACCCATAACAGCACCAATATTAATTTGTTGAATTGCTAGGTGTCAGTTCCTTTAAATTCCCAGCTCGGATCTCCTTTGATGGGATCAATATGTTGTATCCGTAGCCAGCAAATTGTTTGGTCTACTTGGACTACATGCTACAGCATCGTTCTGGATTGTATACCCTGCTTTACTTGTGGGAGTATCACCTACAGCTACCGCTAGAATTTATTCAAGTCCATTCTAGCAAAATGCTCACAGTGAAAGCACCCTAAAGCTATATTTACCTACAGTCATATATTTGCCTCAAACCTGTGAGTGTTGGCTCTCGCCTACAATGATCCTTGTACAAGCCAATGAATAACTATTTATTTAATGTTCCTGGATTGTGTTAACAACGGACAGAACAGAGTGCCATGCATTTTGTTAATCACTGGGATGAACATAACGAGATGGCCAGTGTGTATGAATGAAGTGCCATGCATCTTGATGTTGCTTGAAACTCTTTCTATACAACTTGAGGGGGAAGAGGAATTTGCAAATGAAGTGCTATGATTGCACATTTAAAAAAAAAAAAAGTGCATCGTTATGTGGCATGACAGAAAGTGCTAGTTAGCTTGGCTTAACAGAATTAGGTGTGCTGTGTCCAATATGCCGTTGTTAAAAAAAATTGGAGAGCCCTGGATTTCATAACCAAGATAGATCTTGGCACTGCATAAGCAAATAAACCAAACAGCCAAGCCTTGAAACCAGATCCAGAACAGAGCCCATTCATGCCTGTTGGAAAATAACAAGTGAAGCAGGAGAATCTCAGCCTAATTATGAAAGAATGAGAAATTATAATTCATTTCCACATTGAGGATCAATGTTAGCAAGAGAGATGAGCCATAGACCTACCTTTTATATATCAGATTAGCTTGCTGTTATGCACTTTTTAGCACAGAAATAGAAGAAAACTTAGCAAATATCCATAAGTTTGAGTTTGTAGTTTCATATACTAACGAAAATTCACTCTTTTACAGTGTTTTCCTTCATTCTGGGGGGCATATTAGCTTGTTTATCTGCACTTTTAGCACAGAAATTTAGGCTTATTTGCATACTGTCCTAACTTTTATTTGCAGATTTCAGGCCTAGTTAGTTTTGAACAGCAGCCTAGATTTGATTTGAGGTCTCATTTAACCCCTATGAACCACATTTTATACCTTAGGGAAGCCCCCATGTGGTTGGCAATGTACCAACCTGAAGAGAGGGGATCAAGAAAAGATGATATCAACCTTTTCCTTGAAGTTATCCAGGATTCTTCTAGTTTCTGCACAAAACATTTTCCAAGCGATAACACGGACCAAGCCAGAAAAGTAATGAAATACATCTGACTATATGTGCTTCAGTTGCAATGACATAGTCACCAAATCCTTATCAGGGTTGCAGTGTTCTAGTGGTCACAGTCACCATTCATCCCAGTCACTGTTGTTCATGTGTGAATTGTCCAAAACTAAGTCCAACATGGAGCTCTAGTCCATGCATTGAAATCTGAGAATACCTGTGAGAAGTCGGATGGTGGTTTCTTTTGCTTTCATGAGTTTCCCTGAGAAAGATGATGTCAAATCATAAATCACATCACATTAACAAAGGAACACGGGGATAAAAAGAGCAAGCCACCATATCCATATCACAGTTGAAATGTTAGATCAAGTCTCCATGCTATGGCATCGATAGGAGGTGGTTGGAACAAGCCAATGCTTTTAGACCAGCCCAGCTAAAGTGTGTCCCTAATTAATGCCTTTCCATTCTGAACCATGACCCATTTTCCATAAACTTATCTCTAATTCTTTGAGTTCTTCCTGTTAAGTCAAGTTAGATCTTCATCTATATGGATCTTTTCCAATTGATCGAACATTTTTCCTTCATCTTAAAAGCTCTAACTTCTCCTATGTAGTGCAAGAAATAACAGTCAGTTATTATCCAGTGACACAAGCGGGTTTTAACAATGATCCAATGAGCTTTGACACACAACTCATAAATGATGCTAATGAACTAAAGGATTCATCTTGCATCACTATGTTTATGCATTCATAAACATATTCACATTATTGGCTTAGGATGCGAGGAGCTTGATAAGTGTTAAAATGTACCATACTACCACCATATAATGTCTACAAGGAAGCCTGGCCAAAAAACATTGATATAACCTTTGTTTATGTGCACCGACATGTTTGTATGGACATGTATAGATGTGAATGGTCAAATGCTTGCTAATGATTCAAAAGCAATTTACTCAACAACCTCTAGTGTCACTAAACTATCTTCCACAGATCATCATTTAAATCACAGACAACTAGGGATAACAATAAAAGAATAAAGCCTTAAATAACTAAATTTATTTAAAAGGGGTGTCCAAAGGAAATTATATTGACAAGTTCTTATTGCTACCAAAGATCATTGACCTTAATACTGATAACTCCCCAGATATAAGTTAATCATTCCTAGCCTGCTTTTTTCTCACAAGGATCAAGTAGCACAAGCATAATTTCTCCTACTGACTACATAAGTTTTTATTCACTAATGTATTTACAACAGCATGTTAATAGCAAACGATCTCCACATCCAATTAAAATCATACGCAATAAACCTGATTGGAATAGCTAGACATTCAAAAAGAAATTGATACCTGTAATCACTGTAATTTATGACGGCGTCGACAATATTTTACAATATTAAAAGGTATTTCCCAAGCAAAATAAAGAAAACACTAACAGAATCAGAATTAGAATGATTGTGTCACCTACACAACCTTGGTAAGGAATCACAGAAACTTGTAAAGAAACCAGAACAATCATTTAAATGCAACCGTCCAACCTCCATTTCTCAAAGCAATTATAGCAGTCCGGGAAAATAATCAATTTTACCTGCTCAAACAATGGAAATGATATCCATTCTGGATAATTGTCAGCGCAAAGCTTTCTCAAGTCATCTCTGTCAAGGTCCCCAAGAACTGCAATATCTACAGCCTTAAAAACAATGAAATAAGTCAGACATCAGAAAATGATGGCATTTAAATTTTGAAGGGTACAAAAGATAAGACTTATCCTCCCATGGGCCATAATCTAAAGCAGCACTATTCCAAAGCCTTATATGACAAAATAAAACATTAGAATCAATCTTGAGACAACCTCTAACACAAAGGTATCAGGCAAAAGACGCAAGGATATTACAAATATAAGCATCCCTAACATTGGTTGTAGACATTATGGAGATACTTTTATAACATGGTTGATGCATGTGGATATGCATTTTTCTTCAATGAATTCCGAGGCAGAGGATTAAATCTACCTGGTCAGTGTAGGCCCAACCAGAAAAGTGAAACAATGAACACACCATCAATGAGGGAACCAAGCACAAGACTTTTGAAGAGTCAATTAGTTTTAAAAACAAACATAAATCTCCTCAGGATGATATACCTTGTGCCTTATTAAGGTGCTTGAAACATACAAGTGAAATAACAGTCCGCAAGTTAGAGGCCTTGACAGCATAGATGCCAAATCTTCAAAAAAGGTAATTTACTAATTGTATAATTCAATTTATTTGTGAGCGAAGCCTCGCAGAAGACACTGTTGCAGATACTTGGCCAAAACCACAAAGAAAGTAATATCCACTACTTTGAAGACAGGGGCAAGCTCACATTAAGCATTAAATAACAATTGGAGATTCATCGAACCAAATGAACACCAGGAACTCGATAACAAGCATCCATCCTTTTAGAAAACTCTCTTTTAGTTTCATCCAACTAAAAAACATTCTCCCAACCAGAGAGAAATTTGAAGCTAAGGGAAATGTACTTTTATAATGTTTATTCATGGAATTGAAAAAGGGGCATTGGGAACAACTAAGAGTAGCCATAATTTTCCTTTGAAAAATAATTCTTATATTCACAAGACAATATTTACATCAGTAAAACAAAAGGTGGAAGGACATAGACAATGGAGCTTACATCCTCTTCATTATCATTACTACAGCTGAACTTTAAAGAACTGGCATCCTTATGAGCAAAAATCCCTTCAACCAGTGACTGCATATGTAACTCATCCCTCCACATGTTACAGAGAGATGACAAAGAAGTTCGAACTTGCAATGTCCCCAACCGCTTAGGAGGCATAAGACAGTTCCTCTAGCCTAATCAGTTCCCATAGGCTAAGGCGGGGGGAAATTTTAATAAGGGAACATAACTCGCCTAGGAAAGCATTAAAAAAGCTTAAGCTAATGAAAAGTCATTTTCATTTTATAAAGTGAAAATCTTCTAAAATGACTTTATGAAATTAAAATGATAAAATGGCGACAAAAGTGGCTACTAAATTATAAAAAAGGAAAAGGAGCTCTTGGAGAGTTTTTGGAGAGAAGCTTAGGGTTTGAAAAACCCTAGCCGCCATTGTTAGCTTCGTTGTTAAAACTATACACCCTAGTTGGTCCAAAGAGTGGAATCATTCAAATTTCACCATTGCGCTATCAAGGAGAAGAAGATTTACTGAGATTGATGGAGGTACAATGTTTTATTAGTTGATTTTCTCTTTTAATATGAGTTTTTCTTAATCTCTTGAATAGGTTGTGCCAATTTTGCACGAAAGCCCCCCCCCCCCCCCCCCCAAGGGATCTAGAGGCAGAATCACATATTGTACGGATCCGCGGTTTCGCCATTTTGTGCCACTTCCTAGAATTTCGGATCTGCCGAGGCCTAGTCCGTGTTTCCGTTAGCCGTATCCGCAGATCCAAAAAGGAACGACCACGGATCCCGAGCAGATCTAAGAGAGGGCAAAGGGTTCCGCATGGGGCCCCTATTTTTATTTAATTTTTGACTTTTGACTTGGGTTTAGGGGTTTAGGGGTTTAGGTGGGTTGAGGGGGAGCTAGGGAAAAAAGAGGATGAGGTTGAAAGCATTCCCCCTCTCTTTTCCTCATTCTTGTAACTTTGGAAAGATTGAAGAAGAGAGGAGAAGAGAGCTTGGAGAAGAGAGTTTGGAGGAGTGATGGAGGAGGAGCTCGGAGGAGTAAAGAAAGGTTTTCATCTATAAGAGCTACATATGTAAGTGCAAACCCCAGACTCCCTCATTTTTTTGTCATTCTTGTTTGTATTTTTCTCCTCCATTTCCTACTCTTTCCCAATCATTCTTCATGTTCATTTTATTGCAGGTTATATTCCAAAATGGTGTTCTTTTGGATGTATCATTCCACTTTTGGTTTTCACGATGTTGGAGGGGAGTAGAAAAAGAAGGGAAGAAGAATAAGAAGATAGTGGTCCCCATGTGAGTGACCCAATGTATGATGAGGAGGAAGGGTTTGAAGAAGTGGATGAAAAGGGCATTGAAATGAAAAGGGGAAAAGTTGTATTGACACCCTTGCGGAATTATGTGACCAAACTTGAGGGGGGAAAGGGTGGTGGAAGATATAAGTTTTTGTGCCCTCGTGATTGCCATGGAGGAAAACTTTATAGTGGTTCATATACCCGTGTGAGAAGGCATCTTTGTGGGGTGTTGGACAGTGATGAGAAAAAGGATATTGTAGGGATAGCAATGTGCCCTAAAGATTTAGGGGAATTAAGAAGAAAATACATCCAAATAGGGGAGGTTGCACAACAGAAAACAAGAAATAAAAAACTCATTTTGAATAAAGTGCAACAAAAGTCACCAGGTTCGACAAATTTTATCCTTGGGATTCGAAATTCGTAAAACCTCAAACAATTTCGAACAAGTTCAATTATGTACGCCAAACATAATGGCGAATTCGAACTCGAACACAATGACGAATTCGAACCCGAACAAAAAGTCGAATTCGAACAAAAAAAATTAAGTTCGGTAAAAAAAACAATTAAGTTCGGTTAAAAAAAAATTGTGCTTAGGTTTTTCAATGGGTAAAGTCGCCCGAGGTTTTAACTGCTCAACGCTTGACTCACGCTGACCAACGCTTGACTCACTGCTCGACCCTCGCCTCACTACTCAACCTTCACTACTCACTCGACCCTCACTACGCGGCTCAACCCTCACAATACACTACCTTAGTCCCTCACTCGACAGCTCGACTGGTGACAACCACACCCTACAACCTACAGCTCAACCCTTGTGCTATTGCGCAGTGCTCGGCGTTGACCCTCCTGCAAGCTGCTCCTTGCTCATCGTGATTTAGTTCAGCTGCTCCCTACTCCCTGTTGCCTTCAACGGTCAAGTTTCAACACTCACGCTCACAGGCAGACTAGAGTGGGCACAACCACAGCGCATAGGAAATTTGAAACCACAACCCATAACGAATTCCAACCCATAGCGAATTCCAACCCACAGTGCTCAGGCATGTTCCAACTTCCAGCGTCCAGCTCCAGGTAGCCAAACTGCATTTTTTTTACTGCAATTTTTTTTTAATTAGTTAATACTTAATATATCTAAATTAGACTATAAATTGTAATTTAGTTTTTTTTAATATATTGTGTGACTGTGTCTGGACTATCAGGCATCAGCCTTAGCAAATCCAGACTATTTAAAATTTAAACAGTCTGGATCTTCTAAGGCTGATGCCTGACAGTGTAGACACAATATATTAAAAAAAACCTAAATTACAATTTACAGTCTACACTAAATTCTACAAAAAAAAATCATTATGCAAAAATATTAAAAATAATTCAAATGTAAATTAAAAAAAAAATAAACAGCAGAAATTCCAGGCCTCACTTCAGCGATCAGAACCTTCAAATTTCAATGGCACCCAACTGCTAGAGCATGGAACTTTGTCAAAAAAGAGGAGAAAAATCTTGTGTCCGTCGTGTGGACATCAATTCACTGGATCTTTTAACTAGAGTAGTGGATCACCTTCTCAGTATTAGCAATGGGAGTGGAGGTGGTGTTGAAGGTTGCACTAAGATCTTTGATGAACAAAAAACTGCAGTCTTCCTCAAACACCATTAATTCAATCTCAACCATTGGTGGATCAAGTTTTACTCCAGTAAAAACAGGTGGAACCAAAACGTTAAATTGATTCTGGAAACCTGTGGAGAGACAAGAAGGTGATGATGTTGTTGCAGAATTATTTTATGCATTTGCAATTCCCTTTAATGTGGCCAGGTGTCCATATTTTAAAAATGTAATTAAAAGGCCATTGATTTTGGGAAGGGCTATGTTCCTCCCGGTTCTAAAGCTTTAAGGACCATTTTGCTAAAGAAAAAAGAGACAGGGTGACAAAAAAATTGGTTCAGATTAAAGAGTCTTGGAAGCATACAGGATGCAGAATTTTGAGTGATGGTTAGTCAAATTTGTGTCATCGCCCATTTATCAATGTGCTTGTTTATAGTCCTCAAGGGGTACTTTTCTTGAAGGCAGTTAATGCAATGGATGGAATGAAGACATCAGAATTTATTTTTTGAATTTTGGATGAAGCAATTCAAGAGGTTGGGGAGAAAAATGTGGTCCATGTTATTATAGATAATGCATCAAATTGTGTTGGTGTAGGGAAGATGATTATGGAAAAGTATAATCACATTTATTGGACCCCTTGTGCAACTCACTGCTTGGATTTAATGTTGCATGATATAGCCAAATTTCCTTGGGTCAATGAAACCAAGATTACTTGGGAGCGATAGTGAAAACGACGAGCGGGAGCGGTTGCGAGAGCGACATTTTCAGAAGCTCCCGGTTTGGGAGCGATTCGAGGAGCGATTTTTTATATACTATATATTATTTTTTATATTTTTCATATTTTGATGCATATATGTCAACAAAAGCATGTAGAATGATGAATTAAATATAAAAAGCATAAAAAACATAGATTAAACGATATAACAATCATCTAGAAGTTATAATCTTCAACAACCATGTTCACATGTTAGTAACATAGTAACATACAACATATTGAGTCTCATGATTCTTCAATCTTAAAGTTTCAAGCTTTCAAAATTCAATATATAACATTTGTCATCATTGATCACCAAAGTTGTACTTGTAAGCTAAGTGTAACCATTAGAACGAATAATATCTAACATGAAATGAAATGAAATGAAATGAAACAACTTTCAACTTTTATGAAGCATCATATTCATAATTCATTACCAATGAGTTATAATTGCCAGCTTCAAACTTAAATTGTCATATATTGTTTAAAAAAATATCATAATAAATATGAAAGAGTCAATAGTTCTGAAAACTACTAGAAACTAAAAAAGACAAGTAAATCTATTATTTATTTCTTATGCTTGGGCCTCTTGCCACCACGAGAAATGTTTAATCTTTTAGTCTTGTTGGAAAATCAAGATCTTTGTCATTAATATCACCCTCTAAGCATTAATATCCAGAAGTATCTTTGTCATTACCTCTGTATCTGTATAGGGATCTTTGTCATTAATATCACCCTCTATGTATTAACATAAGATAGAAAAATCATAGCATGTCAAGTTAAGATTTTGTTTGAGTGATGCGTACATTTTTAGGAGGGTTGTGATAGAGGAGTTCGACAACCAATGTCACTAACATCAAGGTACATAGAGGGATTGGTGCTCTTGATTAAATACAAGTTCCATACCCTAATACATGACAAAATTCAATCGAAACATTGCAATCCCCCAATCCTGAAATCATGAAAAACTGATAAGTCTGCTAGATTTTGAATGAAATCTAAAATTCTACTTTCTCCATATGAAATCCAATGAGGTTGGAAGTTGGAACCACTCTCAAACATCCTAAGTCATTTCATGGTAATGTTAAAAATTTAAGTAAAAGGATGAAAATGAAGATTACCATGAATCACATATCAATACTAGGGTCATAGGCTTGATCATTAAGCTTCCCCACTCAAAACTTATTTGTGTGTTTGAAAAAAAATTGCATTTGGAACATTATTGCAATTTTTTTTTGCAAAAAAGGCTAAACACTCCTAAAAAGGCAGGGAGCGCAAATTTTTTTAGGGAGCACACTCCCGACCCACTCCCGAGTCGCTCCCGCCCGAAGCACAGATTGGGAGCGGGATCGAGGGGGAGCGCTCCCTCGCAACACTACGTAGGCCTCTCTGGGTCTCCTCATCCAACTGTCCACGCCCCTGGTTGGCTCCCGGTGGTGGAGCCCTAGTGTCTCTCCCTGTTGGAACACCTGTCTGGGCGGTGTTCCGCTCAAACTAGCAGGGGTCCTAAAAGGGGATCCTAGAGGGGCAATTGTTAGGTCAAGGGAAACAATGGAGCAATAGCCCACTGTCACCTCAGTTAAAGCTCCCTACTCTTTACGAACTTTCACTGATCGGAGGAGACTAGGTATAATATATATCACGAAGAGGAATAGATCAAAGATAGGATGAGGGATGATTCTAGAAGCCTATTCACAAGAGAGACTCAAGATGGTGGATTTCTTGCCTTGGAAGGCAAGATGGAAGGCTCTCAAGGAAGGGCTCAAGTATAATTTAAAGGGATAGGTTTTGAGTATGTTTCTTTAATAAGGAGATCCCTAGGCCCTAAAATTCCTGTGGAAACTTGGGTTCCAAGTGATCTTTGAAGAATTAACCTTAATAATGTATGGGACCACAGAGGACCAAGTGGACCCGAGGTTAGGTTAAGGGGATAGGATTTAGCAGCTAAAGATATGCTTGACCTAATTAGGGAGGAGAAAGGGATCAAAGAATGAATTTTCAATGAAAGGCAATGCAGGGATCCCAATGAGGCTACTAGCCAAAGGGAAACCAAGGGTAAGAATTGGTCTTTGAGCTAGGGCTTGCGATATCTCAAGATCCCACCGTTGGAATCTCATGAAATTTGGAGGCCTTCTTGAGGACACACTAGCGCAGTTGTGGACCAAAAAATGAAGTATTTAGATAGCTAGATTGTGAGATACTTGATGCCCTAGGTGACCTATGTAGGCTAGGCCTAGAAAAGAGGGGAAGGTGAAAGAAATTAGCTTTGAAGTGATCACCAGAGGAGGACCAATGATTTTTCCTTTGGGAGCGATGGAGTCAGGGAAGATTTAGAGTTTGGATTGATTTCCACTTGTCAAGGAGGCCTAAAAAGAGGAGGCCTAAAAGACAACTTCATTAGGCATTATGGCTTAATGGAAGTAGCTTGAAGGTCATTTATACTTAATTCAACAATATTTGATGACTTACCAAGACAAAGATGTCTCTAGGAACATTCATTCATTCAAACATGGCCCAATCATGATACAACACTATTCCACAATTTTGTTCTAAGAAAAGCAACAAATTAACCCTAAAATAGCGAATATCCTAATATCTTGAATGCAGCAACATAAAGAATCAAAATAGCATTAAAAGGGTACTTACATGTAAGAAGAATATATCCAGTCACCAAAATATGCCAATCATAGAAGCTCCAAGAAAAAGAAGAATAACCAAACATCAAAATTCATCCATTCATCCCAAAAGTCTCATCCTCAAAAGATAGCGAAAATCTCACAATAAGATATCTTCCAATCCAAGTGATGATGAAAGAATGAATCGCCTCTCATCTATTTATACAATCTCTAATGAGTTCAATTTAGCTAATTTGGCCTAATTGAGCCCCTAAAATAAAATTGTGCATAATAACAACCTTTTGGTGATAAGCCCACCAAACTAGCTCAATAATAAAAGAGTAAAGCCTCTCAAGAGGGTTGAATGATAAATAACATGTGTCGTTGGGCCTTACAGGACGCCTAATGAAGTCTATAAGTGCCATAATGTGAAATAAGACTCCCAAAAGTAGTGGACAAGGGGTTGGCCCCTTGTTCTCCAAGTAATAAACCTGTGGTACTCCCAAATGGGTGTGGGGGCACACAAGTGTCCTCATGGGTATCTGAATAGATCGAAGATGCTTGTAGACCATCTGGAAGGGATCAAATGATGGTATAAGTGATGCCACATCATCATACATGTCCTGGGTCATCTACCAAGTGCATTATGTAGTTGTGAGGCTGACTGAGCATGGTGAACCAAGTGTATCTTCCTCGCCCAAGAGGTGAACCATGAGAAATTTATGAATGACTCTAGGGATCCATGGAATGTTGTATGTTGTTGTGGAGGCCCACGACTCTCTGCACACACCCTACATGTGCCAATGTATCCCTCTAGAGGGTTAGGACCCCGTATAGGGAGACCAAACCCAAAATGGAGACCATTTGCAATCCTGCATAAGATCCAATGTGTCCCCGTGCCTTCCAACATACCAAGTCATTAAATCAATCAAGTAAAAGAGTTTACAAATCATGGAGAAAAAGTGGGCACTTCATAATGGCATGCCCTTCCATAGTGGCCTTTGGCATGTGCTAATGTCTCCAAGCTCCAAGGGGGGTTAACCTAGCAGCCTATTAGGTGGTTTCCACTTTTAAAGGGGGGGGTATGTTCATGGTACATCCTTCAAATGGTGGTGGCATGTGATAAAATGATGGAACAGAGTAGGGGACGAAGGGGGACAATCTCAGTCACATGCCATGGTACAAGGGTAGCTAATAAAAGGGAAGTCCACACTTGGGTAAATGATGTGTAGAAGAGAGCAATCGTGGTACATGAGTTACCACGGCCTTGATTTTTCCACCCTTCTTCATCTGCCATTTTTCTTTTATGATTTTCTCTGGTTAAATGCTCGGGGCTCAGAGGAATGAGAGCATGATGTGCAAAGTACAACAGTGGATACCCCCTTTTAAGGTGGGGCAGTTCATCGCCCACTAAGGGTTGGGACAATCATGGGTTCCTGAATGATAAAGGAGGCTCATCTAGGGCCTATAAGAACTAGGGTGATGGCCATGGAAGAGGGTAGAGATCATATAATGGCTTTTGCCCACGTGCTAAATGTGTTTGTCCTAGCCATCTTTTGCATTTTGTGGTACAATTTCCTATTGAATGTGGTCAGTTATACTTTTTCTTTTCACTTTAGCTGCATCAACCTCCGGGCATTGTTCCAGGCCCAACCCAAGGTGTGGGCAAAGGGAAGGGGAAGGCTAATCCTATGTGGAACTAGTGAAGGAATGTGGACCCAGGTGGGAGGATAGATGAATGGGGTTGTAATGAGTGGAAGGGGGGTGATATATGTGGATCAGGAAACGGGACCATGCAACCAAAATCAGAGTTTCCCATGTAGTACCATCCCTAAGACCCAAAAGTCAATAAAAGAGATCCCATAGGACTAGGTTTCAAGGTTAACATCCATAAGAGACCTAGGGGACAAGAGCACAAACCTAGTCCACTCTTTCCACCAAATCCCCCCATTAATCCATGTCCAAGAGTTTCCATGATAAGTAAACTAAAATACTCAAATGAAAAGGCATACCTCTAGGTTTGGGAGGCCCGCCTTCAAACATACGATCATTGCAGATGGGTGAGAGACCACATGGCTGGCTCAGGTAGCAGAGAAATAGCATAATGAGCTACTTGGTGGCTACAAGGGGTTGTTGGTTGCCAACTGAGGACCATCATGGAGAAAAATTTTCTCCTAGGAATATCACCCATAAAATGGTGGGTAACATGCGGCATCTGCCATTTGGCCCTGGGGAGAGCATCTTGTAAGTCTCGGGCTCTACCAACTGCATCCTGCAAAGTGGTGAGCCTATTGGACCTCACCAAAACCCTCAGTGGCTCTGTTAGCCCCTCCAAGAACATGAAAACCCTCCTGGCCTGTAATAAATCAAGCACCATCACTGACAATCTCAAGAAATCAGAGATATAGGCCTCAGCGCTCCCAGTCTACTTGAGTCGTGCCATCTCTCCAAAGTGCTCCTCTGAATCTCTCCTCTCAAAACGCTCCAATACCCTCCGGGTAAAATCCTCATAGGCAGTGATGTTGAAGAATGCAACTAGGTTCGGTCTTCATAAAATGTATTTGAGTCACAATGAAATGTATTTATCAAAAGAATGAAAGAGATATTTATTATTATTATTACTATGACTTATTAAAGCATGGGTTTCATGCTTGGGTCATCATGTTTTAGGTCAAAGTCCCCATTGAGGACTTCTAGGATTTATTCTGAGTCATGAGAGTCATTGTCCATTTAAAGAGACCCTTCTTGGGCTTTTGAATCATGTAAAAAAAATTATTATATAGTCAAATTAGGTATTTGACACCTCCACACCAAGTCAGCCTCAAACAGGGCAATTTGACCTCACCTAAAGCCTATATATACAAGCAGATCAAATTCATTTGGAGCATTCACTCACTCTCACACAAGTTCAATATCCAGAAGAAAGTGCTGGAAAAGTGCGAAGTAGGAAAGGAGGCTAAAAGGGGTACGAAGTTGGAGAAGGGAGAAAAAGGCAAGATCGAAATTTTGGGCTATCTATCTCTCTCTTGTGTGGATTCCTCTAGGAGATCGAAGTCTTTCTGGTCGAGTCGAAATTGTTGTTGTTATTGTTGTTGTTGCCATTTGCTAGGTCAAAGTATTGTTGCTGCAAGGTCAAAGTTCTAGGTCAAAGTTGCTGGAAGAGGAGATTGACTTGGTGGTTGGAGGAGGTCTGTGTCTAGGTTGAAGAATCTCAAGAAAACTATTGAAAGAAGAGATTTTTACTGGGTTTTCCCCTAGATAGGCGTTTTTCCCTCGCAGAGTGCCTACATCTTGTGTCTTGTGTTTTTGTGATCTTCACACACATAATTTGGTAATTGCTTGACGAAAGATGACATAACAAAAACTAAAAGAAGCCAACATAATTCACAAGTAATTAGCAAAAAAGAGAAATCTAAACCTAACTCTACTAGCATTGATTTCTGAACATGGTTTCAAAGCTAAGGTCAAGGAATGTTGAAGATCACCCTATTGGCTTGAAGGAAATGGGTACTCCCTCTATGATAAGTTATATGAGAATTGGATTCAATACTACAGGAAGTTGGATCAAGAAGATCTTCTACTACTTTTTCAACAAGGTCAAAAGTCAAGGGTTCTTGGCTGCACTTACAGGTTCACTTAATGATGATAATGCATGGATTATTGACAGTGGAGCATTAAGGCATATGACAGGGTAGAGTAAACAACTTCACACTCTATCAAAGGAACCATCTTCTCATGCAGTGGAATTGGGAGACAACAAAAGCTATGTTGTTAGAGGCCTGGGATCAACACCATTAACGCTGGAGAATGGAGCTAAGGTGAAGGAGGAAAAAGGTAGTTTAAGGATCTATTGAAAGGAATCTAAGGAACCTCAAGAAGTTGATCAAAGTATCATATAAGTAGACCTTATAAGGAAAGAAGCTTACTATCTTCAAGGACAATGTCTATCACAATAAAGGGAGAGAACAAATTAGAAGGAGCATCCAATTACAATGCTTCGAAGAAGAAGATAGATCTCATCCTCGAAAAGATTAAAGTCTTGGATCTAGTAAGGAAAAGTGAAGAAGTCTACAAAGAAATCAAGAAGTCTAGAGGGCCAAGAAGGAAGGTAGACCTATTCAAGATAGAATGCTACAATTGTCACAAGTTGGGTCACTATAGAAGTGATTGTCCTGATAATCCTAGGAATAGAAGAGGGACAAGGATCAAGCAAACTTTGCCAAAGAAGTTTCATCAAAGAAGAACACAATGGAAGGACCCGAAGTCAAAGACCTATTTTCTAGGAACTCTTAGAGACTCTATCCCTTGCATATCCTTCTACTCTAAGTTTTGAATTGCTTTCCTTTATGTTTTGATTTCTAGGTTTAACATTCTTTGGAAAAACATTTTTGAATTGTTTTAATAAAGCTATAGGCATCCCTCGAGATTGGATTGAAAGGGAGCTCTCATCATTTTCCAAAGATAAGTATCTCACTCCTTGTGTTGTCTTTTTTATATTTGGTTGCATTTTCTAATCTAAGATGTATTTGTATTAAGATGCTAACAACATTTCTTCTATATTTTTCCTTGTTTAAGAAAGGCTTGCTAAATGCTCAAGGGTTATAAAGAAGACCTCACAAAACAAAGCATTGGAATTACAAGGTTTGTTAAGAGACAAAGGTATGCCTTAAACCACAAACATTGTTCTCTTCATGATAAAGGTATATTCATTAGTTTTGTAAATTTATTCTACATTACTAACATTGTTGTGTCTAGCTCTTCTGAATCATAAAGATTCTTGATCAAGTGATTAATCTTTAGATAAATCTACCCTCCTCATATCTTTGATTATTATTATGGAACCCTAAAAAGGTTCTTTGTAAAAACCCTAACTTGAGGGCATGTTGATGATAATGTGTGAAACCCCAGCCTATTTAGGGTTATTGATGAAGTCTAAAGAAATGTTTGATGATGTCATATTTGGGGTTTTGGTATGGTTATGAAAACCCTAACTTGTTAGGGTTGAATGGTAATGTCTGAAATTCCAAACCTTCGAAGTATTAATAAATTAGGGTTTTTTGTTGAAGCCATAAATCTTTAAGGTTTGGTAGGGTTTATGAGCAAGACCCTTATTTTAGATCATGTCCTAGGAATGAAACCCTAGCCATATGTTTGTCCATCTAATCAAACATGTTAGATCTATGAATGTGTTTGTGTCATTAGGTTTGACTAACATATGTTGCTATGATATGCTTGATGATGGAATCCTAGATATATGTGTTAACCTAATTATTAATGTTCATAAGTCCTTGGATTTGGAACTAAGCCCTAGCCGAAGTTTGATACTCTAGGATGATAGTGTTTGTGATATCTAGGGTTTTAATGGTTTGGAGATTTTTGTGGTGTGGTTTCTGAAATTGTGAGCTCGGATATTCCACTGTATGCATTTTTATGTCTACATTTCGAGTCTAGAACAAGACTCATCCTCAGCGCTGAATATACAAAGAAGAGAAATGGGGCTATATATATGATCTATTGTGTTGCCAAGGTGGGGAGCCAACCAGCTCAAGGTGAATAATCACTTTCTTATTTAAACTTAATTTTTATTCTAATTCATTTTTTATTATGACCCTTAATTAATAAATTATTATTTAATTTATTATAAATCTTTTATGATTTTCTAATTTATTTAATATTGATTTTATAATTATTTTTAATTCATTGCTAATATAATTTAATGTAAGTTTATATTATTTTTCAATTTGTATAATTTGATTTAACATTTACTCCACTATGTTTTAAAGAGATATTATTGTAGTAAATTTATCCTACTTTCTTTAATAATTTTTCTTTGTAATTAAATTATAAATCCTTTTTTATTTTTTTTATTTATTTATTGATGAGTAGCATTCATTTATCACTTTACTAATATTTTTATTTTTTTTAATTCTTATAGACCTATGTTATTAGTTAATTGATAATATGTTTTAATATTATCTAGGGTTTTGTAACTAAACTTTAGTAGAAGTTCAATTCTCTAATATAAGGTGGCAGTGTGATAATCTGAGATATATGAAAGATTGCTGAAATCTGAAATTGAGCTGATTGTTGAAGCTTAGTGTCTCATGTATGGAATCTAGGGTTTGCATTAAATCCTAGTAGAAGTCTAACATATGAGTTCTAAACTTCTTGGAAGAACTATATTTGTTTGAATTGCTTCTAGGGTTTGAAATATTTTGTAGCAGGGTATGTCATATCTCTGGAAGAAATATTGAAGCCCTAGATTTAATGAAGATTGTTAGCCTGTTTAAGTTTCTAAAAAATAGTGATGATGAAGTCTAGGGTTTATGACAAAAACCCTAACAAGAAGTTGAAGTATAAAAGTATGTGTTTATTGTTGCTTGTGAACCTAATAAGTTTAGGTATTTGATGTCTAATGCTTCCATTATTATATGATTCTGATATGTAACTTCATGCTTCTCTGGATTTGGTTGTACTTGCTATCTAAGTTGTGCACATACATAATCTTCAAGATGGTGAAGATATTGGTAAGTAAAGTTGATATGATAAGCATGATAAAGAAAGTTCTATGAATGATGATGGTCATATTACATAATGACTCCAATAAGAAGGATGGAAACCATAAAAGATTCTCCAATGTCATAAGAAAAAGTTGATCTCCCTAAGTTAAGAGGGAGCCTAGATAAAAGAAATCTCCCTAGTTAAGAGGGAGGGCATATCATAGTCATGATGGACACCTTGAAAGAAGAAATTGGAGAATGCATTTTGAGGGGCAGTTGAGATCTATGTCACATGGTTCGAGTTCGAATTCGAGTTCGACAACGATTAAGTTCGATTCGAATTCGAATTTTCCGATCAAGTTCGAATGAGGTTCGACATTAGGTTTGACTATACATATTTTTCAATATATATATATATATATATATATGATCTCGGTCTAATGGAGCAGGAATAACCTTGTATAATGGGCGTTGCAAAGATTGAAGGATTAGACATTCTCAACATATCTGTTTTAGCATACAAATCTACCTAGACATATCACAATTGCACAGCTAGTGATCTCAACATACCTGTGAGGATCTCAGCTAAATGGAGAAGCAAAGATCTAGGACAAAGGCACAGTGTCAATGGATCTCGCATAGCAGTCTTGGCATCAAGGCCTCGGTGATACTCCTGTAGAAGTCTAGACTCTAGACAAAGAACAACAGTGATAGAACCTCTCTCTCGGCCTAATAAGATTGATGTTAGACATTGTCTCAATCACACACACACACACACACACATATATATATATATACTACAATTGTGGCACAGTAACAAAGCCGCAGAAATGATCATTCTCGGAGGATACAATCCCTGCATAACAAAGAGCCACAATAACCATTACAGTCTCGGAATAAATGAGACAGTAAGGACCTCAGTATAGTGATGAATAGTATCTCATCTCGGTGGATCTATTTCTTAACAGTCAATGTATATATATATGTAATGGAAAGATCTTCGGATCCCTCACTATCTTTACATGATCTCATTATCTCGGTGTAAGAAAGATCACAATGATCTTGCAATCATGAAATACACTCTCGCATGATCACAGTCAACATGATGGTCTAGAGTACAGTGATGAAGGTAGGATAAAACAGCTATCATAATGAAGTTCTCAGTGCATCATTAAAAAAATCGAACCTTAAAAAATTCATTAAAATTTGCCTTCAGGTTCGTTGAGGTTCGTTCAGGTTCGTTCAGGTTCGTTTAGGTTCGAGTTCGTTCAGGTTCGACTTGAGGTTCGAATTTCAGGTTCGGCGAACTTGAACGAATTTCAAATTTTTTTTTCAGGTTCGCTGAATTTCGAACCTGAACCTTCAGGTTCGCCGAACCCTGTGACATAGGTTGAGATAAGGAAAGCAGGATTTGATTGTAGAATATGTTGTTGCATGTGAAGTAGGAAAGGAAGATGTATGATGGAGGAATCTTCAGTCAAGATTCGTTTGAAAGTCCTACTGTGATAAATTGAGAAGCAACATCTAGTTTGTGAAAATTTCTAAATAGAAATCCAACTGCAGTGACTAATATTATTTTTTCTACTTATTAGTTTAGAAATAAGTTATTCACAGTGTTTCTACAGCAAATATCGAAATAAATTCCACTGCAGCCTTCACCATTAAAATACTGCGGA
Organism: Pinus taeda; assembly: GCA_000404065.3. Lineage (NCBI taxonomy): Eukaryota > Viridiplantae > Streptophyta > Pinopsida > Pinales > Pinaceae > Pinus > Pinus taeda. The sequence goes on from APFE031033592.1 coordinate 193,919, forward strand.
AAGTAAATGCAAGGAAAAATACTAGCGCAAGTATAATCACAATGACACAGTTATTTTTGGACAATTGCCCCTGGAAAAACCCAATGTGGGAAAACCAATGCAACAGATCAGGGTTTCTCTATTAATCTTCAGCAAATCTCATGTACAAGATATGACCAGCAGAATAGAAGAGGAATTTATGTGAGAAATATTACAAAAGATATTCTCACGTTTCTCAGCTAAATTTCGACTCTAGAGAGGACCTGTTGCCCCCTCTGTGTCTCACTGTGTCAGCTTCTGCGTAGGGACTGCACAGTCCCAACATCACAGCCTCGGCGATGTCCCTCCTCTGCTCTGGATCTTCTTTCTGCTCTTGCCCCCTGACTGATGTTGATGTTGATGCTGATGCCCTCTCTCCTTCTCACCTGCAACTCTCCCTCTAATTCGATTTCCTCTTGCCGAACTTCGACCTGTGAGAAAATCGATCTTACTTGGGTAACTGAGTATCTGCCTAGTGTGTTTTCCAAGTGCCCATCGAAGTCCTTCTTGTAATCCTCCAGTTGAGTAATCAACGACCCATATTAGATTCTAATCAATAGCTTAGATCATATTGAATTGACCCTCGTCTTCTTCTAGAAGTTTCACCCACAGTTTGATTGATACCCTTTAATTATTTTAATTTCCTAAGTTTAGACTTAGGCACCCATTAAAAATAGTTAATTATTTTAATAAAACTGTCTCCGGGTGGAATATCCCAAAACGATTTCTGGGTATTGTGGAATACATGTGTCCAAGCCTCCCTACAAATTTTGAGGCTTAGAGGACATCTGATGCTACCATAAATCAACATAGTTGTCTGAAAGACCCCAGAGGTTTGTGTTTACTTATGTACATTTGAAAGTTTGTTACTGATTGGGGTTGTGTTTGTACAGGTAAATCTCTTAGAGGTTTGATAGCATGCAGGTTACACAAGAGAGATTTGTTACCGTTTGTTTGATCGGTGAGGATTTGCTACCAATTGGAATAATCGGGAGTGTTGAGGCTTTGTGTGTGAGACACATTGCCTAGGATGACATCCGGCCAGCACTATGTGTTGATGTCTAGATCATGAAGTAGGGAGGGTGGCATTGGTCATAGAGTTATGACCTCAGATACACACCTGGATCCCTGGGTTGATGGTTAGCAAGTAATCCTGAAGGTACCTAGACTGGTTGAAAGCTTTAGTCCATCTTAGTCCCACCCGGATAGATTGCCCTAGTCAAGAATCTAGTCCATGGCATTGCGGTGCCTAAACTCTTCATAGTTCATATGTTTCGAGATCTTCCATGTACTTGTATATGTAAGTATGAATACCTCCCTAGTTAAGAGGGAGTGTTGAAAAACGTAACTAGGCTCGGTCTTCATAAAATGTATTTGAGTCACAATGAAATGTATATATCAAAAGAATGAAAAAGATATTTTATTATTATTATTGTGACTTATTAAAGCATGGGTATCATGTTTGGATCATCATGTTTTAGGTCAAAGTCCCCATTGGGGACTTCTAGGATTTATTCTAAGTCATCAGAGTCATTGTCCATTTAAGGAGAACCTTCTTGGGCTTTTGAAACATGTAAAAAAAATTATTATTGAGTCAAATTAGGTATTTGACACCTCCACACCAAGTCGGCCTCAAATAGGGCAATTCGATCTCACCTAAAGCCTATATATACAAGCAAATCGAATTCATTTGAAGCATTCACTCACTCTCACACAAGTTCGATATCCAAAAGAAAGAGTTGGAAAAGTGCGAAGTAGGAAAAGAGGCTAAAAGGACTGTCACGTTGGAGAAGAAGGGAGAAAAATGCAATATCGAAATTTTGGGCTATCTACCTCTCTCTCATGTGGATTCCTCTAGGAGATCGAAGTCTTTCTGGTCAAGTCAAAATTGTTGTTGCCGTTGTTGTTTCCATTTGTTGGGTCGAAGTGTTGCTACTGCAAGGTCAAAGTCAGGAGGTTGACTTGGTGGTTGGAGGAGGTTTGTGTCTAGGCTGAAGAGTCCCAAGAAAACCATTGAAGGAAGATATTTTGACTGGGTTTTCCCCTAGATAGGGGTTTTTCCCTGGCAGAGTGCCTACATCTTGTGTCTTGTGTTTTTGTGATCTTCATACACACATAATTTGGTAATTTCTTAATGAAAGATGATATAACAAAGAAGTAAAAGAAGCCAACATAATTCACAAATAATTATCAAGAAAGAGAAATCTAAACCTAACTCTACTAGCATTGGTTTATCAACATGTGACCCCTGCATGTCCAATAGTTGTTAATCCATGGAACCACTAATCATGGGCTTCCCCCTCTAAGTGCAGTATGGCAATTTTAATTGCCTTTGCCTCTGTCATCTAGTTGAGCTAAAAATATACATCTAACTTCTCAACCCACACCCTAGCCGAGCTCTTGGCCGAGCCATCAAAAGTTGGGAGGAATAATCTCCCCATCATGCGTTGAAGGTCAGTGCCATGTGTGTAGCCTCCTCCACTCTGCCCCTTGCTCCTATTGTTGCCCATGAGTTGGCAAAAGTCCCAAAAGGTGATGGCACCTCTGAAATCGAGCCCATAGGACTGATACTCCACAAAATAGTCCCCCATGGGCATCTCCTCTTGCCCTTGCAACCCTCCAGCACCAGATGTAGGAAATGTGGGAATGGTAGATCTAGGCGGTGTGCTGGAAATAAGTGGTGAATGGGGTGGATTTGTTGCTTGATGGTGCAAAGTACCTGAGCCTTCACCCAAATGGATTTCTCCCTTAATCCCTTTGCCCTTGTTGTTGTTGAAATTCTACTGCGGCAACTCATCAATGCCCTTAGACAGATCGTTGATGACTTTCAGAAGATGTTGGGCAAACTCCTCTTCTTTACTCATCTTGTCTCCCCCATTATCCCCCATGTCTGGCCTCTCAACCTCCAATTCAACTGTCACTGGATCAGGAGTGATTTGCAGCTGCCCTTCCTAGCTTCCATACCTGTACCTCTTGTAAGTGACGTTTTGCTTATCCTCTGGAGTCATAGAAGCTACTCCCAAAGGCTGAGCCAAGACTATGAGCTCTAATACGACTGTAATGTCCCTAGGGAAATTTTACAATGATAAACAAAGCATGCATAGTAAAAACACCCACAAAAATCACACATAAATCAGACACTGTGAAATAAGCCAAAAATTGCGTTGCTCTAAGCCATTTTATTATCAAAGTATGGGGTTACAATAGATGTTTGGAAAGTGTGCATCCAGGCTTGCCCAATGCAAGCTAGTATAGCCCAAGTGATGAAAGCAATTGCCCCAATATATGCGTAGCTGTTCCCTCTACGGCTCTATGCTAAACACCCAGAAAACTGAACTGCTAGTTGTGAAGAATGGATGACTTGACCCCCTTCCAGTGCTTAGAAAAATTCGAGAAATTAACCCTAGCCTCTCCTCCAATAACCCACCAAAACCCATAAAGGGTTTGGCCACACGTTGACCTCGAAATTTCGGCCCAATTTCTCCTAGCTCCCTTATTGTTGGGTATTTTGACCCACCTGTAAATTTCACCACTGAAGGCTCCCAAAATGGCTAAGATATTTAGCAAATTCCCTTTTGGAACTCCTCCACAAGTCTCAACCCCAACTCCTCTTCCTCCCAATGCCCCATGTGTGGCCCAAAAAGGTATTGTGCAGGCCCACACAGCCTTTGTTGAACTAGCTCCACAAACACGTTGAAAAAGGCTCTCAAATTAAACTAAAGGTGATGAAGACTCCCTCTTAGGGTTGCACTTGAGATCCACCGACGGGTGAGATTCTCGCCTAAAAAGCTCTTGTGCTCAACAGCACATGCAGACTTGGCTTCCATCTCAAGCGTGCTAGTGAAAGTGAATATTCAAATGATAAAAGATGCCCAAAATGAGTGTCTCCTCCTACTTTGTCATTGTTCCTCCAATTTTCTTATGTGGGGCCTATTACCCACCACTTCGTGGGTGATATCCCCAAGAGGAATTTTTTTCCATGATGAGCCTCAGCCGATAGCCAGCAGCCTCCTACTAGCTCGTTGTGCCATTTCTCTGCCACCTGAGCTAGCCATGTGGTCCCTCACCCACCTGTATTGATCATATGTTTGAAGGTGGGCCTCCCAAATCTAAAGGTATGTCTTGTCATTTGGTAATTGAGTATTGGTTTTACTTATCATGGATACTCCTAGGTATGGATTGATGGGAGCATTTGGCGGAAAGGATGGGCTTAGTTTGTGCTCTTGTCCCCTTGATCTCTTTTGGTTGTTAGTTGTTACCCTTGGATCTTAGTCCCGTGGGATCTCCTTTATTGACCATTTCGTTCTAGGCAGTGTTTTTAAAACCGGAACCAGTGACCGGACTGGTCCACCTAATGAACCAGTTTACCAACTGGAACCGGTCTAACCGGGACTGGTTTGGTTTAAACGAACCGGTTTTAAAAAAATACATTAAATAATTAATTTTTAATGAAACAAAACTATTTTTAAGATTTAAAACCATGATTCCAAGCCAATAGAGACAAAATATGCACAGTTTTGCTCAATTTATATACCATGTAAAGGTGAATATATCAAAATGGCACCGAGTGCAATACATATCATTGACAAAATAGCAAAATACCTAAGCAATGAGGCTCTAAATGGCCTATAAAATCCAAAAACAATGTTGCAAGCTATGAGGCCATTCGCCTACTACAAGTCTACAGTGTACACATGATCAATCATCAAGTTCATCACCACTACTAGCCACAGGATCATCATCAGGAGCTACATAGACATCATCTGGTTCAGAGTTTGAGGATGCCACAGCCTGATCTGCAACCTCAGTATCAATGCCACCAATAACAATAGAAGTGGACCTAATGGAAGCACGAGTTTGTCGACCTGCACGACTAGTGTCTTCCATTGGTTCTTTGCCTTTCCTTGATGCCGCTATTGATCCTGGTTCTGATGTCGCCACATAATCTACTTCGTCCCCTGCTAAAGCCATGTCAATATCAAAATCAGCCTCAAACACAGGATCTTCAGTCTCCTCCACCCATTCAAATGTTGGATCAATATCGTCCAACACAATGGGATCTAGATCAGGTGTTTTTCTCATCATTTGGTTCCTCCTCAGTCAAAGGATGTATTGCACGAAAACAAGATCATTTAACCATTTTTGTTCCAAACGGTTTCTCTTCTTCATGCGTATGCGCTCAAAAACAGACCAATTGCGCTCACAACCTGAAGCACTACAAGTTTGACTGAGGACTCTAATTACAAACCTTAGCAATTGAGGACACTGGCCACCAAATGACTTCCACCAATGTGCTACAAAGAAAAAGACATTAATTAGTAACTTAGTTTATAACTTGAATTATAAAGAACATAAACAATTTTAACTTGAAAAGAAGAACAAATTGGAAACTGGAATTGCTTACCTAGTTGGTCCACATCTCTTGCCATCTTTGCCAAGTTTTCGCCAAAAGTACCACCTGCCATAGTGAAAACAGTAAGTTATCTACGTATTTCCAACTAGTCTGCATGGCTAGGGACCATGCGCTCCAAGCAATCAATCAATCCACCTCTGACCTCCCCATCATGCAGATCTCCTAGCCAATTTTTATAATGATACTTTGGGTTCAAAAAATACCCAGCTGCATGTATAGGACGATGGAGTTGATTGTTCCATCTGTTATCAATGATCTCCCATATACAGCCATATTTAGCTAACCTGCCCTGGTAAGTTGCCCATATCTGCTCCTTTGCCTGATCCATAGCCTCATACATGTAGCCCATGGCCAATTTTTCCCCATCCACCATCCTTAGCACCTTAACAAGGGGCTCAGTAATTTTCACAAGCTCTACAGACCTTTTCTAAAAATAAATGTCTAACACTTTCTTTTTGGTGTCTTTTCCATCTTGTCTACGAGCCCACCGAGATTCGGACCATTCTTCAGAGGAAAACATTTTCTGCAAGTTTTTATGTTGACCATTGAGACATTGCAACATGAGGAAGTGAGTTGCAAATCTCGTAATTGCAGGCCTAACAAGCTCTTTGCCCCCAGTGTTTTTCCTCATTAGGCTCAATACCAATGAGTGGTTGTAAATGTATTTTGTAATGCATTTGGCATGCTCTACAGTGTTTTTTACCCACTCCACTTTGCATATATCCTCAAGCATGAGGTCTATGCAATGTGCAGCACATGGAGTCCAAAATATGGTCTTATATTTGGTCTCAAGCATCTTTCCAGCAAGAACATAGTTTGAGGCATTATCGGTGATGACCTGCACAACATGCTGCTCCCCAACTTCCTGAATAATGTTATCCAAAAGCTCAAATAGAAGGGTTGCATCCTTCACCTTATCAAATGCATCAACTAATTTCAAAAACATGGTTCCTTGAGGGCAAGAAACAAGGAAATTAATGATAGTGTGGTTCTTTCCATCGGTCGATCCATCTGACATGATGGAACAACCTGTTTTGAGCCATGAATCTTTAAACTCAACCAAATACTCATCAATGGAAGATATCTCTTTTTGCAAAAGAGCTCCCCTCAAGTCATGCAGACGAGGGCCTTTGAAGCTTTTTCCTGTTGCTATAACAGAGTCCCACATAGCTTGGTAATAAGGTGAGTAAGCAGCATTAAATGGGATGTCTAAATCATGCCACCATCTAGCAATGTATTGATGAGAAGTTTCTTTGCATTGTCTTTTCCAATGTTGAGCCAAAGTGGGTTGAGAACTTGGCTGGAAGTGGGATTAGAAGAGGCAATGTTGGCAGAAGATGAGAACTAACTTTGGATGTTTGTTCTCTTTGTTCCTTTTGATGGTTGGCCAAAAGAAGGATGAACATAGTGAAAGGGGTCATTGGTGGAAGGGATAGCAGAGGAGTCTTGAATCTCATAATCATCATATCTATTCTCTTTCATGGCTTCTAATAATTCCCTCCTCCTTGCAATGTCATCTTGGATGACCTTCTTCCTAGCCTTATCCTCATAAAACTTTTCAAGCGTGGAAATGTATTCTACCCTAATAGGACCTAATAGTGCATTTGGTGCATCACATGGCTTTACTTGGCCTCTTATCCCAGCCAAGTGTTGTTTCAACCTAAGAATACCCCCACCTCCAATAGATTTATGGCATAATTTGCATATCATTTTTCCATCAATTACATCACAATGAGCCCATGCACTGTCCTTTCCTTTTGGAGCCATGTTTGCTTGAAATAATAACAATTTGCAAAGAAATCTGCCATTTAAAAAAAAAAAATTGCAGCTAAGCAACATGGAAAACCAAAGCTAAATGTAGGAAAACAAATACACATGCAAGCTACAGAATTTTCTAGCATAGAGCTAGAGAGTTGATAGCATAGATAATAGAAGTAAGAAGTTTATAAATTTATAACACATAAAAAAAATTAATTCATGGACAGCAATCAAATGATGAATTTTCAAGTGAAAATCCTTACCTGGAAATGCAAACTAGCTTCCTTAGCCTCCTCTTGAAGATGGCAACTCCACTGACAGCTACAAACTATCTCCAAAGTAGCTCCAACTCCAACTCCAAGATGACTACTCCAGCAAAAACTCAACACTCTCCAAGCTCACAAACAAACTCACAAACAAACTCACAAACACTCATAAACACTCCAAATCAGATGTGTGAGACAAATGAGAGTGAGAGGGGCCTCTTAAAGGCTTGGAGAGGGTGTTTTTGGAGGGAAAGCACCCTTAGTTTCCATCCAAACCCCCAAAAACACACTCAAAAAGTCGTTGACTGGGCTCATGGTGGACTTGCCTCCTAACCGGCCGGTTTAGGGTGGAAAAAGCCGGTTTGATACAAACCGGCGAGTTCCGTCCTAAACTGACTGGTTAGGATCAGTTCGCTACAATTTTAGGCGAAGGACGGTGTATGATCAGGTTTTTTGACCAGTTTCAACCAGTGGACCAGATAACCAGTCAGTTAGACCGGTAATCGGTTAGCTGGGCTGGTTTTGAATAATATGAGTTCTAGGGTGGTACTACTTGGGAAACCCCGACTTTGGGTGCGCGTTCCCGCTCCTTTACCCGCATATATTACTCCCTTTCCACTCACTATACCCCACATTCATCATTTCTCCCACCTGGGTCCACATTTCCATTATCGGTCCACATAGGGCCAGCCTCCCTATCCCCGTGCCCCCACCTTAGGTCAGAGCTGGAATGATGCCCTAGAGGTTGAAGCAGCTAAAAGAAAAAGAAAAAAGCATAAGTGTCCACATTTAATAGGAAACTGTACCACAAAATACAGAAGATGGTGGGGACAAAATAATTAGTACGTGGGCAAAAGCCAATACATGAGCTCTACCCCAATCCATGGTCATCACCCTGGTTCCATATGCCCTAGATGAGCCTCCTTTATCATTCAGGAACCCATGATTGTCCCAACCCCTGGAGGGAAATGCACTGCCCTACCTAAAAGGGGTAATCACTACTATATCTTACACAACATGCTCTTGTCCTTTGAACCCAAGCAGTTAATTAAAGAAAATTCATAAAAGGCAAAAGGCATATAAAGAAGGGTGAAAAAATCAAGGTCGGGGCACCTCATGTACCACAATTGCTCCCTCCTACACATTACATACCCAGGTGTGGGCTTTTCCCCTTATCTAGCTACCCATATGCCCCAATATGTGGCCCAAGAATGCCCCTCCCATTCCCTACTCCATTCCACTTATTTATCACTTGCTACCTCCATTAGAGGGATGTACCTTGGACATACTATCCCCTTTAAGTGTTAAAACCACCTAATAAGGTACTTGGTTAACCCCCTTTGGAGCTTGGAGACACTAACACATGCCAAAGCCCACTACAGAAGGGTATGCCATTATGAAGTGCTTGCTTTGTTATCCGTGGTTTGTAAACTCTTTTACCCGATTATTTTAATGACCGGTTGTACTGGAAGCCTTGGGGACGCATTGGATCTTATGTAGGATTATAGGTGGTTTCCATTTGGGTTTGGTCTCCCTATACGGGATCCTAACCCCCAGAGGTCTACATTGGCACATATAGGTTGTGCATAGAGAGCCATTGGCCTCCACAACAACAAACAACACTCCACGGATCTTCATCGATGCTCAGAGACTACTAGCGGTCCACTTTTGGGATGATGGTGGTATGCTTGGTACCTTATGCCCAACAGGCCCCACAAGAGCCCCACACTCTTGGCAGGTGTCCCAGGACTTGTACGATGTCATGGCAGCATTCATTCCTACCACTCCGACCCTTGGAGAGGATCTACAGGCATCTCCGATTCATATGGAGACCCATGGGGTCATTTATGTGCCCTCAGACCCACTGGGAGTACCACAGGTCTACTACTTGGAGAAAAGGGGGTCACCCCCTTGTCCATCACATTCCGAGGAATTTATTCCTCAGTATGGCACTTTGGAACATTATTAGGCCTTTGGAGGGCCCCACGACATGTACATATTATTATTTGGCCCCTTGTGAGGCTTATTTTTACACTTGTGAGCTAGTTTGGTTGGCTTGTCACCAATATGGGTTTTATTTGCACATTATTTTATCATTAGGGGCTAACGTAAGCCCATAGGCTAATTCGAACTCCTTAGGAGGCTATATATTGATGTTAGATACATTCATTTGGATCATCACTTGACTTGGGATCTCTCTAATCATAAAGAACTTCACATTTTTTCCTTGGAGGATACTTTTTAAATTGTTTGGAGATTGATGAATTTTGACATATGGATTTGGCCTACTTTTCTTGTCTTGGAGCTGTCTTGCAAATGAAATGTTGGTTGGGTATATTCTACAACATTGTAACTAAATTTTGACGTTGTTATTCTTGTTGTTGCACACTGCTAAAATTAGGGCTAGTTGTTGCATAATTGAAATGTGGAATTAAGCATGTTTTAGCTAATTTAATGTATGGGCCAATGTTATCTGAATGAAATGTCCTAGAGATTATTTGTCTTGATAACCTTGCATCATTTGCTTTGAAGTATAAATGCTTGAAGGTCACTTTTCTTTTCTTTCTCTCAACATTGGATGAAGTTGACTTTACGGGCCTCCTTGATCAAGAAACCAAGTTCTTACTCATCATCATCCTTGACTCCATATCCCCAAGTGAATTAGGCACTGATCCCTCAAAAGGGTGATCATTTTAACCCTCTTTTTACCCTTTCCCCTATTTCCCTAGCTCTAGCCCCATTAGGTCACCTAGGGCATCCACTTCCTGGGAATTGACCCAAGGAAAAATTTCGATCTCCTACAGGCTACTACGCTAGTGGGTCCCATCCCTCTCCTCCAAATTTGAGGCAATTCTAAAAGTGGAATATTTGGGAATCCCAAGCCCTAGTTCTAGGATCGAATTTTGCCTAGGAATCCCCAAGGCTAGACCTCAATAGCATCAATTCACCCTTTTAAAGTAAAATATTCTTGTTCAGTCCTCTCCTTTCATCTTGTTCGGGATAGGAACATCATTGGTTGCTACTTTCCATCCCCGAACCTAGACTGGGTCCACTTGGCCCCATGTGGTCCCACTTCTAAATAAAGATTATTTATCAAGGACCATTTGGGAATCCAAGTTTCCCATGGATTATAAGGATTGAGAACCTTGTCTATAAGCCTATTCCTTCTCCCTCAACCCTCCAATCCTCACCCCTTACCCCTAGAGGACTATGTCCCTTGCTTAAAGAGCAAGCAAGTTCCGTTCTTCACTCCATCCTTAGGAAAGGGTTTCCAGGGTCACTTTCCACCTATCCATTGACATATACTTTACAAGTGATCCCTACACTACCAGGACTCCTCCCATTAGTGAAAGTCCGTAAAGAGCAGGGAGACTTAGTTCTAGTGACAGTGGGCTAAGCCTCCATCGTTAACCTTAACCTAGCAACTACCCTCTTAGTAACCCCTTTTAGGTCCCCTGCTGGTTTGAGTGGTAACAGAACCCAACCATCGATTTCCTCCATCCTTTCCCTCGAAGAGTGCGTATTTCCAAGAGCGGAGTGTATTCCCTCTTTCGTGTGGCCCCCACCATCCACTAACCATTCGATTTTTCCCTTCATCCTATGTTGGGCCCTTGCCTTAGCTCCAAAACTTCAAGTGGGGTTCCGCAACCCACTTTTCCTAAGTGAAAGTGCAAAATATGATAAAATTGGCAAAATAGATATTTCCCCTTAGCAATATTGCTAAGTGGGAATATCACACATTAGGTCATAGCACCCAATGTGTGCTCTAGGATTTTTTATTGAGTCAAAGTCAAAATTATTATGTAAAAGATTTTCTTATGTCAAGGAAGAAAAATATGTTTTGAGTCAAAGTGTATGACAAGCCTCCATCCTTCAAATCGGCTTCATCATCTATAAAAACCAACTCCCAAAGTCGGCTCTACCTATTGTCATGTCAGCCTTCAAGTATAGCGACAAACCACTATATATACCCTAGAGTTCGATTATTTGGGCAGCGAAAAGCATGTGATTTGATCTGCAATTTCCCATAAAGGAAAAGGATGTGAAGTCTTTCAGGGTTTACAAGGAGAAATTTACTATCCTAAAGAAGCTTAAATTCTCAAGATTACAGAAGAGAACCGAAAGTCTCAAGGCTATGAAAAGAATTGAATGGTAGTATTGTTTTAGAGTCGAAGTATAGTATTGTTGCAGAACTGAAGTATAATACTGTTGCAAGTCTGAAGATCAATATTGTTACAAGACTGATATATACTATGAGTATAGAACTGAAGTAAGGTTACTTGAACTGAAGGTACAGGATAACAAAAGGAACGAAAACCTAATTGATGTTGACTTATGAATTATCTGCATAGCCGACTTGAGGGATGGAGGGAGGTCCTAGTCTAAGTCATAGGGTCTTGGATTGTTACAACTTGATATGATTTTATTGAAGAAAAGGTTTGATTGGGTTTTCCCCTCAAGGAGGGGTTTTGCCCTAGCTGAGTGCCTACATCTTGTGTCCCTTGTTGTGATCTTCATTGTTTGACATTCTTCTTTATGAAAGGAACACAATAAATTGAAAGAAGAACTAATAAGTAGAAAGAGTAATCACAAGAAAATGTCACAGTCTAAGAGAAATTTACCTAAAGAACTTAATCCATAAGCTTCCTTAAATTTCTCAACAAAATGCTCCAAGAGACTTCAAGGTACAAAGAGTTGTTTTAAGCATCTGATTCAAAATTCTCACAGGATGGACAAATTTACTTCAGAGACAGCACATCTTGACTTTATGAATAGAGTAACTTAACTCTTCTCATTTGGAGACAACTAACCTCTTTGAAATACATCCACCATTGTAGAATCTCAAAGTGAGCATGATTCAAGATAGTAATATTATTCATGTCAGCTTTCAGATCAGGTCGGCTTCCTTTTACTAGGCTCATACATATATATAAAAGGTACATACCAATGCAGGCTCAGATTACGATCAGATCATACTTGAGATATCCAACTTAGCGAGGGTGCACAAACATAAAACAAGGATTTATGTCCAAGGTTCGAATATTTCAAACCACAAAACACATCCTCAATCTCAACCTAGCATTGTGTCTCAGATTCACATGATTCTACAAAGTAGAAGCCTTATACTTTGGATGGTTCCTTATGAGCCACAGAACTTGGATTACATTGAGATGAGCTTTCGGATTAAACTGTTGACTTTAAGTCATACCTTTGACAAGTGCCTAAAGAGCCATAGAACACATATCCACAAAATTCGCATGAAATGCAACAGGACTGCATAACACAAACTTCAAGATTAGATCCTTATGCATCCTTCGATTAGAATATACTTTTGAGTCCTTTTGAAACTTGGGTCAATATTTTTTTGCACAGAAGTAGCTTGGACTAGCATTTCAACCTTTCTCTGTAGATCTCAACATACTACAGACTTTGGTTTCGGTTATAACTTCATCCTCTTTCCATAATCTCATTAGCATTAATCGGATTTGTTGCCGCCCATTGTATAGGCACCATGACAACACTCAGGGCGAGGGCTATCACTCTGATCCCCACCCGCTGTTAGTTTTTGATAGCATCGAATGTGCTTTAGCCATGAAAATTGGTGGAAAGGCGACACATGAATTCTAAAGAACTCAGAAATCGTTTGGTGAACTTCCACTTGGATTGTATTTTATTAAAATAATTAATATTTTTAATGGGGTTGCTAAGTCTAAACTTATGAAAATTAAATTATTAATGGGTATTAATCAAAATATGCGTGAGAATGTTCTAGAAAGCGAATAAAGTCAAGTTTTTAATCTTAGCCGTTGATTAGAGACTTAATCTCGGTCATTGAAGTCTTAACGAGAAAAGTATAAGGAAGCTTGGGGTTCATTTAGAAACACACACGGAGAGAACGAATTGATCTAGAGTTCGATTTCTAGGGCTAGGAAGGTGAGAATTCGAATTGAATGATCATTCTGCAGCAAAGGAGCAGGGATAGTTCGGGAATATTGGACAAAGAGGCGGAGAGCCACTAGTGGAGGCAGTGCAGCATCTAGAAGGACTGACGTTGGGCCAATCTGGGCCCACGCAGGCCTGACGCAGAGCCAAAAGGGTCAGCGCAGAAGTGAGACTGCCCTCCACACAGAAATCTGAAATTGTCGGGGAGTCGCCGGAACAGCCGAGAGAGGTCGACGCAAAAGCTCCAGGAGGCAGAAGAGACAGCGCAGAAGGTGACGCAAAGCCTGTAAGGCTAACACAAGGTCAACGCAGAGATAGTCAGGGTTAGCCAGTTCTATTGTCGGATCAGCCGGAAACTACCGGGTAAAGTGAGGTAATCTCACTCAGTTTTCCGCCATTATATTTTTCTTTGTCACTGGATTGTCAGGAGGGCAACTAGCATTGCATTCAAAACTACTACTTAATAATATAAAACCCTCATAGTTGTTGCACCGGTTTTCCCGCATTGGGTTTTTCCGGGGACTATTTGTCCAAACATAGTTGTGTCCTATGTATCTTGTTCTTTGCTCAGTTCTTGTTTCATGTCATCAAATTAAATTCGTGTAGGCTGTAGAAGTAATTTGCTTCAGTATTATTCAGAAAATAACTTGATAATGTATATTAAAATCAAGGAGGTGAAGTAAATTCAGTTTTGTTGCAGTAGGGGTTCCTTGAGAGTAGGAATTTTCACATGGTATCAGAGCATTGATTTTGAAACAGGAAGAGCAGATCCAGCATTGAGAAAAGAGGCCAATAGCTGCATTTGGCAGCAATTCGAATCCCCTTGAAGGGATTGCGCAATCCTTGCCGAGAAGCAGAGATTCTGAGGAAATCTCTCTCTGAGAGAGTCAACAGAGAGGTATGATTCCCAGTTCCTGAGTTTGCAGAAGCAGAGCGAGTGACGCAGAGCCTCAGCGCAAAGCTTGAAGGGCGTAGTTTCTGTCACAATAAAAATTTGTCAAAAAAGAGCAAAGACACATAGAAGGGGAATTTTCTCCTCAGAGAACTTTTCTCGCCAAAAGTTCGAATTTTTCACTTGACCAAGTAGTGGACCAGTGCTGCGCAGTGACTAGAGGAGTCAATTGGATAGTTTGGGTGAGATGGCATCACATGGGCTCAGAGATCAGGACAGGTTGGAAGGAGCTTCCAACTATGTCATATGGAAGACCAGAAACTTAGTTGTTCTAGAGGAGTACGATCTTGAAGCTTACGTCAAGAGTGTTATGGTTGTTCCCGCGAAAAATGATCAGAGGAAGAAGTACAAGGCCGAG
>APFE031033592.1:210739-227375 GCA_000404065.3 Pinus taeda
GATTGTATTTTATTAAAATAATTAATATTTTTAATGGGGTTCCTAAGTCTAAACTTAGGAAAATTAAAGTATTAATGGGTATTAATCAAAATATGGGTGAGAATGTTCTATAAAGCGGATCAAGTCAAGTTTTTAATCTTAGCCGTTGATTAGAGACTTAATCTCGGTCGTTGAAGTCTCAACGAGAAAAGTATAAGAAAGAGGCTTGGGGCTCATTTAAAAAATACACACGGAGAGAACGAATTGCTCTAGAGTTCGATTTCTAGGGCTAGGAAATTGAGAATTCGAACTGAGTGATCATTCTACAGTAGAGGGGCAGGGATAATTCGGGAATACTGGACAGAGAGGCAGAGAGCCACTAGTGGAGGCAGCACAGCATCTAGAAGGACTGACGTTGGGCCAATCTGGGCCCATGCAAGCCTGACGCGGAGCCAAAATGGCCAGCGCAGAAGTGAGACTGCCCTCCATGCAGAAATTCGAAACTGTCGGGGAACTGCCAGAACAACCGAGAGAGGTTGATGCAAAAGCTCCAGGAGGCAGAAGAGACAGCGCAGAAGCTGACACAGAGCTTGTAAGACTGACGCAAGGCCTACGCAGGGCCATCGCAGAGATAGTTGGGGTTAGCCAGTTCTGGTGCTAGATCAGCCGGAAACTACTGGGTAAAGTGAAGTAATCTCACTCAGTTTTCCGCCATTATAGTTTTCTTTGTCACTGGATTGTCGGAAGGGCAACCACCATTGTATTCAGAACTACTGCTTAATAAATAAAACCCTCAGAGTTGTTGCATCGCTTTTTCCGCATTGGGTTTTTTTGAGGACTATCTTGTCCAAAAATAGTTGTGTCCTATGTATCTTGTTATTTGCTCAGTTTCTTGTTTCATGTAATCAAATTAAATTGGTGTAGGCCACAGAAGTAATTTGCTTCAGTGTTATTCAGAAAATAACTTAATAATGTATATTAAAATCAAGTAGGTAAAATAAATTCAATGCCTTAATGGAGTCACAAATTCTTGCTTATAATAAATTGGAACCAAATGACTAGATGGATACCTGCTGCTTGAGATGATTGACTAACCTAAATGATATGCAAACCCTATGACCTATGTGTGATAAAGAGACCTTGGTTATTTTTACTTAAATGCCTAACCTAAATGTAACCTTCCCTTAAATATTTTGAAGTTGGGCTGCAAGGTAGGTTGTGGGAAGGAGGCCGACAGGAAGCAGGTTAGGACCTAATTAGCGATACCTTTTGTTGTGCTCCAATCACCCGATGCCTCCTGCGTTGCAGACACTGTGGCTTTGACGACTACAATGTCACCGTGTTAACCACCAAAGAGTTGTCGAGGCCCCTCAAGCTAGGTGAGAAGGGCTGCCCTATATTTCTATCAACCTAGCTTATACTAAGAGGTCAGTCATTAGTGCAATCTAGATCTAGTATGATTATGCAAAAGATTATGGGTGAGATTTGTCTTGAGTTAAGGTTGTTTGAGTTATTTAAGACTTAAGTACTTAGTGAGAATCTTCTTATAGCAAGAGTACTTAACAATATTAAAATGACAATCCTTAAACGAGACAGGTGCTTAGAGATACAAGTGTAAACTTCAACAATATTCCACAAGATGCCAAATAGCCAATGAACTTAAGATGCCAAATGTTTAAGATAAACACATCAAGATTCCAAAATTCTTATGATTATGAAAATTATCCAATGATTTCTGTCAGTTAGATACACAAATGGAACAAGTTATTTCAATACCACTTAGGAGCAGTTTATGTAATTAAACCAAAGATCTGAAATGTGCTTATAGAGTGAGTTTATGAGGATGTGAACAAACTTTGCAGCATATAAACTCACAAGGAAACCTAATGTTAGTGACTTACACAATGTAAATACTAGGAACGAGTAGCAAAAATATAGGACTACAAAAACACTTGTGTACTTTATGTCCCAATGAGTCTTTTATGAGCAGTAAATGACTATTATGACAGGAGTAAAAGATTTTATAACAGCAACAAGAGATTTTACGACAGCAGTAGGTAAATTAGCTTACATGCCAAAGTCGAAGTGCATATACTTGCCCAATGTGATGAAGACAAACCCAACTATCAAGTACACTTAACCACCTTAAGAATTTAGATGGATTAGCCTTTCAAATGTGAAATTTACCACTGTTATATCAGACTTATTATGCAAAAATATCAGTTACCAAAACTTCAAGATTCATGTCAATCTATGATTGCCCTAACTTATGCAATTTATTCCTTAGTATGTTAAGCAACTTCTAAGATGAATTTCAAGGCAAATTAGGATGTTTTTACCACTGTTATGAGTTAATTTGCTTGCTGAAATGAAACAGTGAGGATATAAGGGTTAGGAGATCAAACTCATAGGCCCTAGGCCTTGAAGTCTACAAGCCCCAACTTATGCAATTTTTTGTCCAGTGACTTGATACCTGAAACACAAGCTCTAGGCCAATTTTCTCCGCAAAATATACCCACAATCAGTCTAGAAAAATTTCAGAGACAAGCATATGTCAATTTAGGGCCAAGAGAGGGCAAGAGAGAGACCAAAATGGAAGGGAAAGGCCTCAATAGGCCTGCGGCTAGGGTAAAAGGCCTAATAGGCCTTATGACAAGCCCAAAGAGGTTGTAGTTTGGGCTAAGGAGGGCCAAAAAGACCCTAAAGGGGCTGCGTCCTAGGGTTTTAAGGCCCTCAGGCCTGCGGCACCCTTGGGAGGCCTCAAACAAGGCAGTCGCAAGCCCTTCTAGGGCTGCGGCTCAAGGAAAAGAGGAGTCGGAGGGGAGCGGAGGTCGAGAGGAGAGTGAGCGGAGGAGGATGAAGGGAGAGGAGGGGACGAAGGGCCTACGGCAGGCCTAGGAGGGCCAAAGTATGAAAATTCAGTGATCCTAAATCCTACTACAGCAACTGATAATGTTTCTTCTATTTGTTAAATTAATCAAACAAATTACTTGCAGTTTCCTATGACAAATATCTAAACATATACACTGCGGCCTTCACAAATACAATATTGTGGAAGAAATAAAAACACTAGAGGAATAGATGCACACACAGAATAAACAGCGTTACTTTTGGACCAATGTCCCCGGAAAAACACAACTTGGGAAAACCAATGCAGCAGATGAGGGTTTTATTATTATGTTGTAGTAAGTTTGAGTACAAATCTATGAAAGCTCAAATATAGCTTTCCATACAAAGAAAATGACTGACAGAAGTCTAGTGAGAAAAATCTCACTTCCACTAGTGATCCGACATTGACCTTAGCTCAAGATGAGTTGCTCCTTACTGCCTCTGCGTCATCCTTGCTTGGATCCGTGTCTCTCTCACTCTGTTGATCAGCTGCTGCTTTGGAAACTCGATCTTCTGGCCTTCGAGCTCCCACTCTAACTCCTGCCACTGAATCTCGACTTCTCCTTAATAAAATATGGATCTCCCTCTGAAGCTCTACGCTGCCTCTCGGCACTACGTCAGCCTCTTTGTGGAGTACGTTGTCTCTCTGCTATCACTCACAAGACTAGAAAAACTTCCTTCCGGCCTTACTATCCCTACCCCTCTCTCACTGCTTCAAAACTACTTAATCACCTTCAGCAACACACAACTGCTACTCTGGAGTTCGATTTCCCAGCAATATCGAATTCCTTGCTCCTCAAGTGTGTTCTCCAACCCCCATCGAATTTCTTCTTATAATCTCTCGTTGAGGCTTCAATGGCCAAGATTAAAACATAATCGATCGCTAACATTAACTAGAAATCGATCCATGTCTTCTTCTAGAAGATTCTCATCATTACTTAATTAATACCCTTTAATTAATCAATTTTCCTAAGTTTAGACTTAGGTACCATTAAAAAAAGATATATTATTTTAATTAAGTAGTCTTTAGGTGGAATTTCCAGAAATGATTTCTGGGTTTTGGAGAATACATGTATTCTAGCCTCTCCACCAAATGTCTTGGCTAGAACACAACCGATGCTACAATAATCAACACTCCCTCTTAGCGAGGAATGTGTTCTACTGCTACAACCCACTGAAGCAACACCCTATCTTTGCATCGTCTCCTGTTACGTTGTTGATGTCTGGTTGTTGTTGCCCACCAACTACTACGCAACTTTGATAAACTTTGCATCTGTGTTATTGCTAGCCCTGTTGAACTGCTGTTAACACTACATTTGCACTGCAACTCCCTCGCCATGTGTTGTTGCTACAACTATAACAACTGCAACGAAAAAGCATCCAAAATACTGAACCAACTATGGTCAGTATGATGTGGTCAATATGGCTGCTACTAGACTCTGCTTTGTCGCTGAAGCCTCTGCGCTGCTGCTAACTCTGCTCTGTTTCAACTGCACTACTGCCAACTCTGCACTGCACTGCCCAGTATCTAACATGCTACTAGCTACTGCATCTGTCACTCTGGCACCTGACTGCACCAACTACCACTAATCCATCCTACTACTACGTGTTTTGGGCTCCCGTAGCAAAGTATTGATTCATGAGGTGGACCTCCTCAAGAATCCTACCCATCATGTAACTCTTTGGGGCTAAAAAAACAAATCACCCCACCTCTCTCCTAGAGGTATCTCTGTGATCATGGCATACTCTTCCTCCAATCTGGAAGACAATTTATTGATCACAGTGGATGCAGCTTGTTGATCCTGCTTCTCCTCCTTGTCCTTCTTTCTGAGAGGACATTGAGTGTTGTAGTGGCCAAGCTCACCACATCTGAAGCATTTCACCTTGGAAATGTCCTTCCTCCTGCGTTGCTCCCGCTGCCCCTTTGATGTGAGGGCCACATCTTCCTCCTCCTTTACTTGCTTCGTCCCACTACTGCTGCTACTACCACTGATGGTGCTCTTCACAGATCTCACCTCATCTCCTCCTGCTGCAAATCAGCCCACATACAATCCCAATCTAGCAGTTTTTCTCTACCCAGGATACTCTGGATGAAAACTTCCCATTCTTCAAAAACTTTGTTCAGAGTTAATCGTACCAATTCTGTAGGTTGGGGCGCTGACCCTACTAAAGACAGACGGTCCCGGACATCCTGAAGCCTAGTAATGAAGGGGTCTATGTGCTCCCCTTTCTGCATCTCAACTTCTCCTCAAGATATATCTTCTGTTGCTCAGAAGAACCTTCGTACTATGTAGCAAGTGCTTCCCACATCTGTCGGGTTGCATCTTTGCCAGCTATGTGAGATACCACGTGATCTCGAACCCCATCGAGAATCAGCCTCTTTTCTTTCGCCATCTCTTTCTTGTAGTTCTTAGATGCATGTGCGGGTACAGCTACCACACTATCGAGAAGTCTTGAGATCATGTTCATCTAGAAGGTAGGAAATTCTAGCCTTCAAAATCACATAGTTGGAGGCTCCCTCAATTGATCTTGATCTCTCAACCCTGTTGATGCCATCTCTCCAAAAAAATGTCGAATTCCTCCTCTTCTCCTCTGCGCAATTGTTGCCCAGCTATTCGCACTTTCTTCTAGAGTGAGAAACTCTGCACACAACTATTGTTGCTCTACTAGGAAAATTCGAACTTCTTGGCTAGAAGTCCCCTAAGGAAAGAATTCCCTTAGTGTGTGTGCTTCCTTCCTCCTCACGCTATTTGCACTAGAAACCTGCTGCAAAATCTACATTCCAGTTGTACATCTGCTTTGCAAGGAAAATATTGTTGCTACTCCCTCTGCCTCTGGCAATCTTCAATCTGAAAAATTTAATGTCTCTGTCAACTCTCTCAGAGAAATAAATTTCCTCAAAAACTGACCTTCCTGGCCCAAGGGACTGCGTTGCCTCTGGGGTATTGAATTGTTGCCTACGCAGAAATTCGAACCTCCTTCTCCTCTTTTGCTATTGAGCTCTCCAACTTATGATCTGTGCTCCGATACCATGTGAAAATTCGGTGATCCTGAATCCTACTACAACAACTGATAATGTTTCTTCTATTTGTTAAATTAATCAAACAAATTACTTGCAGTTTGCTATGGCAAATATCGAAACACATATATTGCAGCCTTCACAAATACAATATTGCTTTAGAAATAAAAACACTAGAAGAATAGATGCACACACACAATAAACACCATTATTTTTAGACCAATGTCCCCAAAAAAACCCAACTTGGGAAAATCGGTGCAATAGCTGAGAGAGTTTTATTATTATGCAGTAGTAAATCTGAGTACAAAATCTATTCAAGCTCAAATCTAACTTACCATACAGAGAAAATCACTGATAGAAGTCTAGTAAGAAAAATCTCACTTTCACCGGTGATCCAACACTGACCTTCGCTCAAGATGAGCTACTCCTTGCTGCCTCTGTGTCACCCTACGTAGATTTGTGTCAGCCTTGCTTAGACCAGAGTCTCTCTCACTCTGTTGATCAGTCGTTGCGCTGGAAACTCGATCTTCTGGTCTTCGGGCTCCCACTTTGGCTCCTACCACTGAACTCGACTTCTCCTCAGCAAAATACAAATCTCCCTCTAAAGCTCTGCACTACCTCTCTGCACTGCGTCAGCCTCTCTGTGGAGTACGATGTCTCTCTGCTATGCACGCACCGGACTGGAAAAACCTCCCTTCGGCCTTACTATCCCTATCCCTCTCTCATTGCTTCGAAACTACTGAATCACCTCAGGCAACACACAACACCTACTCTGGAGTTCGATTTCCCAGCAATATCGAATTCCTTGCTCCTCAAGCTTGTTCTCCAACCCCCATCGATTTCTTCTTATAATCTCTCATTGAGGCTTCAACGACCAAGATTAAAACATAATCGATGGCTAAGATTTAGAAATCGATCCATGTCTTCTTCTAGAAGATTCTCACCATGACATAATTAATACCCTTTAATTAATCAGTTTTCCTAAGTTTAGACTTAGGTACCATTAAAAAAAGATTAATTATTTTAATTAAGTTGTCTCTAGGTGGAATTTCTAGAAACGATTTATGGGTTTTGGAGAATACATGTATTCTAGGCTCTCCACCAAATTTCGTGGCTAGAACACAATCGATGCTACAAAAATCAACACAAATAGGAGGCCGCAAGGCCTTTTGGGCCTGCGGCTAGGGTAAGGAAGGGAGGTCGCAGCTCCTAAAGGTCACGGCTAGCCTTAGGAAGGCTGACGCAAGAGGTAGAGAGGAGACGCTAGAGGTTTGGAGGAGAAAACTGGGGCTAAAAGCCCTAAAAATCTTGAAACCCTTGCTCGAAAATTTTTATGCTTCAACTCTTTGATTTTCTGCAAATTCTCCCATGGAAACCATACAAAAAAATCCAAGAGACTAGATCTTACCCTTAAGGGCCTAGATCTAGCTCTTCTTCCACTTGACTCCTTAATCTAACCTACAAAAAATAAAATTACAACACCCAAACCCCAAATATGTACAAAATAGATCTAAAACCCCAACCCAAGTTAGAAAAAAATTTACAATTAATATTACAGAGTTATTTTACAGAATATACATGGGTTTTAAGATAGATTTTGAGAATATAATTTTTTTATGATATTTTTTCCTTGAAATATTGGCTAAAATGCTTCAAAAAAAATTATGCTCACTATAGCCCTAGCGAAGATTCAATCCACCATATAAAAACTAAGGATCCAAGCAAAGTAACCCTTGCCCACTGTCTGTGAACTTAGAGACCAAGGATTGAGTACCTGCAAACACTGTATTATCTCAAAATAATAATATAAAGCACCACATAGGAAGCCCATAGTCAATACATGCCATAGATCAACGAACAAGAACACTTCGAGTCGCACCCCAAAGTCTTTTATTATAGTAGAAAAAATAGTTCCCAACGAGACAATAATTTACAAAATGCTTCAGCAACAATTCTAGCCAGAGATCAAGATGACTAGAGACTCAACTTACGCTCTAATTTATAGATAAATCCTCCAAATCGAAAAATAACGGCTAGTTTCTTTCATATTTGTCACAATAATCTTGCCCGTTGATAAACACTTCAAAATCTTTTAATCTTGGCCCATGATTTTTTATTTTTGAAGAATTTTCGAATTTATCATTTAATTTCATTTTAATTAGCTCAAAATTAATTATTTTGAGCTAATTTGCTCAAAATATTGACTTTGACTTAACCACCAAGGTCCAAGGGTCTAAATTTTCTTGAAATATACAATATTCCCTTGGTGGAGGACTTTTAAAAATTAACTCTTTTAAGACCCATGAATTTTTCCGTTTGAAAAATTTATTTTTGTAAGACAATTTAATTTGACTCTAATTAATTAATTTTTTGGCTTAGAATTTAATTTTATTTTTCCAGAAAAATTAATTAAATCACACATGAGGGGATTTAATTATTTTTCCAACGCTCTAATACATAAGATTTTTCATTTACAAGACTCAGAGGGAATAAACATTTGGCTTAGACCCTCAAGGCACATAACCCTTCTACGACACAATATGATCTAGTAAACCAAGTGATTTGTAATAAAATAATCAGTGAAGCACCACCCACATAAGAGCCACAAGTACCTATGAGTCTTGCCAGATTCTCTAACGAGTCGAGTCACTCACATAGAACCCGCACTTAAGACCCTTACTCAGCAAAACTTGCATTAAACCCGTGTACTTGTATAAGACCCATGGGTTTGACATAATACTCACATCGGACCCCTATAAGACCCGTCGAACCTTAGATTGCAATTTTTTTGTCTTCTTTTCTTTCTTTTCTTTTTTGTAAATGAAGTGAAGGAAAGGGGAAATTGGAGGCAAGAAATTGTTTTATAAGCACCTTTCTTCCTTCCATTTGTCATTCACTTGTCATTTGAGTGTTGACTCATTTCTATGAGTTGAGTGACTCCATTGCACAGTGAAGGAGCTCTTGGATGAGGCTAAAGGAGGCTTCATCAGATCAAACCCAGCTTCAAGTAGGCTTCATGAACCTTGTTTGAATGTTTTCCATGTAATTTTTTTTTAATTTTTTGTATTCAATTTAAATTTTTTTGGTTTTCAATTTTGTTTTAATTTGCAAAAATATTTGGGCTAAGGAGGCAGGGCCCTATGGTTGAGTTTCTCAGCCACACAGGGCTGATAACTTAGACCTTAGCTTGTAACTTTGCTAATTCTCTTTTATATGTTTGGCATTGCAAACTGATAAACTTTGTTGTTATTTTTTACATCTCATTGGTGGATAGATTGTCGCACTGAGGCACCACAATTACAAGAATTTGCCATCAGAGTTCTAACTCAACCCTGCAGTGCTTCTTCTTGTGAGCGCAATTGATCAGTGTTTGAGCACATCCACAGCAAAAAGAGAAACAGATTGGAGCATAAGAGGTTGGAGAAGTTGGTTTTCATCTACTACATGTTAGGATATTCCGACACATAGGAAATAGTTAAGTATAACTTGATCTAGTGTAGAGTTAGGTAAAGTATGTTTCTTTACTATGTACTTTTGTAACTTACAATCCGACAGTCACGATATGTTCTAGACATGAAGTGATCTGATAGTTCATTCTCTCCTCGATATTACCAACACTTGATCCGTGGCTTCACACCCGATTGGTCCATGATCTCTATTTAAAGAGCATGGAAGGTCATTTGTAGGTTAATCGTTCATGAGAGAAGCTTATGTAAATTTTCATTCTTTTATTAATAAATTGCCTGAAGTGGCTACGTTGGCTCAGGCCGTGGACTGTTTCCCTCTTTGAGGGTTTTAACCACGTCAAGAATATTGTTGTATTGATCTGTGATCTGTTTGTGAGCAGTGTCCTTTGGTGTTCTGTCTTAGGAATTTACCCTGTAAATTCCTACATGGTACCAGAGCTATTTGAGGGTCGCATTCATTGGTGATCCAAATCTGAAGACAGTAGCACTGCATCCGACTGTCGTTTCCTAGATCTACTATTACTAGTTGCTTTCGGGCCAAGAGGACTGCTCTATTGTGTTAGGAGCATCTATTCCAGTGAGGAACCCCTTTCATTTGACGCGAAAAGATTTTTGGTAGCCCTAGCTATGTCATTTTTAAGATCTGGACGTATACAGTGTTTATTTGCAGTTTTTAGTTATTTTCCCTCTATTTATTTCGTTTTATTTAGCTCTTTGTTTTTTTTATTACCGGATCTATACCTTTCATTTCTGCATATGCTCTTTGCCCCGCGACTCTATGCGATTGGGCAAATCAGAAACAGAAAGGAAGGATTTTTCTCATGCGTATGCTCTTTTCCGCCGCGCCTTAGTGTGATCTCGAAAAATCAGAAATATTGAGGAAAATATTTAGTTTCCGGCTAAAGCTAACTTCAAGCCATAAGGTTTGGTTTTATTTTGTATGTCCGTGTTGGGTTTTGTTTTAGTTTTGTAGGCAAAAAAAGAGCTTTCTCAAGCAAGCACACACCCCAAAGCTTCAGTGACTAAAAAAAAAAAACCCTTCCTCTTTTCCAAAAATTACTAACCTTTTAATCTAGCTCACTTGGTCCAAAGTTACTTTATGAGAATAGAGGTCTTGAGTTCAAGTCTTTCTTTTTGTTGAGCTAATTAGATTAAGTTTGGAAACAGGGCAGGATTTTTTTAAATATAACATTATCATTCATTTCCGCACATTCCCACACTTCATTGGCATCTTCAACAACTTTTCTTCAAAAAGCCATAACTTCTTCATCCGAAAGTCATTTTTAGAACCCTTTTTTTTAATCAACCTAATTTTTCAAGATCTTTTCATTGGAACACTTAGTTTTAGCATTTGTATCTTTAGTTTCTGTTAAAATGGAAAGTCCATGCAAAGTTATTCTTAATAGCACCAACTACTACCAATGGTGGTCCTACATTGTGGATTTACTTAGAAGTAAAGGTCTTTACAAAATACCCTCAGGCCAAGAAACCAAACCAAAAGATGAAAATAAGGCAGCCAAATGGGAAAATAGGCAAGATCAAGCATGTGGGTTGATAAAGATGTCTATTTCTCCAGACCTTAGATTCCACATCGTAGAACTTGATACTCCTAATGAAGCAATGAAACAAATCACTAAAGTTTTTGGAATTAAAAATGAACTTAGACCCATCAACTCGAAAATGAGTTGCTTACATTGGACCCCAATTATTTTTCTTCCAATGAAGATTTTTTGTCCAAGTTCAAGACCCTTAGACTTCTCTTCGAAGGTGTTAAGGTTAAAAAAGAAGATGGTAACCTTATCTACTCCATTCTTACTAAGTTAGGGCCAGCCTACTCTGCGTTTGTTTCCACCTTCCATTCTACAAGAGAAGCGTTCATTTCTCAAGGACAAGACTACAAGTCCCCTTCCTTTGATGCCTTTTGTGATTCTTTAATAAGAGAACAAGAAAAACTTTTACATCTTGGTCTTCTTAATCTTGGAAACTCTTCTAAGAAAGCCTTAGCCGCCCAGCAGCAACCAAATTCAAAGAATCCTAAGAAGTCATATCCTACAAAGAATGGTCCTCAGCCATTTCAGTCTCAAAATGAAAAATCATTTCAACAAAATGATAAGGCAAATAAAAACAAAGGGAAGAAGACTGATAGACATTGCCACTTTTGTAATCGAGATGGCCACTTAGAATCCAAATGCTTTAAGAAGATGGAAGCCTTGGAAGCAGCCATGAAGAAGCATAACATCCATTTGGAGCACTCAACAACTTCAACTTCATCTTCAGGAATAGCACTTTTTGCATGTGGTTGTCAAGCATCTCAGTATGGATATGCACTAAATGTATCTTCTTCTTCTCATTCTCATGAATGGCTCATTGATTCTGGAGCTTCTTGTCACATGGCCAAAAACAAAGCCATGTTTTCTTCTTTAAATAATTGTAACACAAAAAATATAGATCTCTTAGTGTTGTAGGGACTGGAACTGTTCATATAGACAATGGTCAATTGAATGATGTATTATGTGTTCCAACCTTATCTTGCGACCTTCTATTTGTATATCAGAGAACTCATTCAGGTGAAGGTAAAATTGTTGAATTTTCACCTCACGATGTTGTGATTAAGGACCTAGGAGATCCTAAACAGATTTTAACTACTGGCATTGCTGATGATTCTACAAGGTTGTATAAGTTTAACAACTTTGGGTCATCAAATCTTCCCTCGGTATTTGTTGCTCATAATGATGAAGTGAGCAAACTTTGGCATGAGCGATTTGGTCACTTAAACTATCGCTCCTTTCAGAATCTATGTAAAGAAAATATGGTGATAGGTCTTCCAATGGTATCTTGCAGAGATGGTGTTTGTTCCAGATGTGTACTCGGAAAACATCATCGGGACAGTTTTGAAAAACGTGCCTCTTGGCACACCTCAGCCCCTCTATAGCTTGTGCATAGTGATTTATGTGGTCCACTTTCAGTTGTTTCCTTCTTTGGCTACACGTATTTCTTAACTTTCATTGATGATTTCTCCAGATGCACTTGGGTATACTTCTTAAATCTCAAGAGTGAAGTATTTAACAAATTCTTGGCCTTTTAGGCCTTTGTTGAAAAACAATCTGGACATCAAATTCTTAAGCTAAGATCTGATAATGGCGGAGAATCACACCTTAAAAAAAATGGCTAATTGTATGCTTCAATCTAAAGAACTTAGTCTTAACTATTGGGCAGAAGCAATTAACTGTTCAAATTACATATCAATCACACTCCTACTAAGGCTTTAAAGAATATCACTCCAGAAGAAGCATGGAGCTCAATTAAACTAGATGTGAGTCACTTTCGTGTTTTTGGAAGTGAAGCATGGGCCCATATTCCAGATGAGAAACATAAAGATTTAGAACCGTGAAAAATGTATTTTTGTTGGATATTCTGAAGATGTCAAAGGATATAGACTTATTCCATTTAAGTCCAAAAATGTTATCATTAGAAGAGATGTAAAGTTTGATGAAAATAAATCGGCCTACGAGCCTAGTTCGGCGCATGTGCTACCTCTCTCTATCTTTTCTACTTTTGAACATATTTCTTCTTCAGATGATGAAAGTGAGGATGAAATCCTCCCCCACCTTCTCAGGATCCTCCTTTAGCTCCTTCACTTCCAAAATGGGTCTGTGCTACTCAGGATGCAGCAGGTGATCTTGTCGGTGATCCTACAGATCAGCGCTGTACACATTCTCAGTTCGAAAGAGCCTCTTCTTTACTAGCTCAAGTCACAGCAAATTATGATCCTGACACCTTTGCAAAAGCTTCAGGCCATCCAGATTGGGATGCAGCTATGAATGAAGAATATCATTCATTATTGGCGAACGATACATGGGATCTTGTTCCTCTACCAAAGGTACGAAAACTTGTTACATGCAAATGGGTTTACAGAACCAAGTATGGACCAGGTGGGAAAGTTGTTAAACATAAAACTCGTCTTGTTGCTAAGGGATTTTCATAAGTTGAAGGCATTGACTATACTGAAACCTTCTCCCCTGTTTCCAAAATGAACTCTGTCCGCCTTGTTCTTTCCCTTGGTGTCTCTTTCAAATGGGAAGTCCATCAGATGGATGTTAAATCTGCCTTCTTGCATGGGGATTTGCATGAAGAAATCTATATGGAACAACCTATTGGGTTTATACAAAAAGACTCCAGTCTTGTATGTCGACTTAAGAAATCCCTTTATGGTCTCAAGCAAGCTCCTTGGGCTTGGTATGCCAAAATGGATAGCTTTCTTTTAGAATTTGGCTTTTCTAGGTGTCATTCTGACAATATTGTCTACACCAAGAAATGTTGGAAATAATACTGAGAGGGGGGGTGAATCAGTATTATCAAGTTCTTTCAATAAATCTTCCTTATTTACACTTTGAATTATTTTTGCATGTCAGTACCATAAAATAATGAATAAAGAAAATAGATAGTCACACGAAAGAACACCAGATATAAGGTGGAAACCCAATGTGGGTGAAAACCACCTGCTGCAATATGTCTCTATCTTCTTTCAAATTAGAAACTTCTTTTACAAGTGTTTTGTACTGGTGCAGTCCTTTACCAGTACGCAGGCTACAACCTGCAGAGAGCTACAACTCTCATTCTTTTCCAGTCTCTCCTGGAAGGGAGCTACAACCCCCTACTTCTTTTCTTTCAAGGACCACTTTTCATAGATTTTCAAACATAAACATCAAGAGATCATCAAGTACAAGTAAATCACCCAGTTAACTGCAGTAACCAGATCAACAGTAACAGTAAACTAAACACAGAACACCTTATCAACAGAGAAATTCAGCCAACAAAAGGTCTTAAGATAGATACGCAGTTCTTCTTTCTCTGGTCTACGTGCGTACACACTTCTCCTTCTGCTCGCCTGCGTGTACCCGCACTGTTCCTTCAATTACGCTGCGCACTGTTACTGTAGACACGCACCCACAGATACTATCGTGCCGCATACTGCTACTGTAGCCACGCACCCACAGATGCTATCACGCCGCGTACCTACACACCTGCGGCTTCTGAAGCACCGCGTACTTACCCTGTGCCTACGCACTTGAACCTCTGTCGCGCTGTGTACCCACTCACTGCACCTTCTTCTGCTCTGCGTACCCACGCACTTCTCCTTCTTCTTCTCTGCGTACCCATGCACTTCTCCTTCTTATTCTCTGCGGACCCACGCACTTGCACCGTTAATCACCTGCGTACCTCTGATTAGGGCCGAAATGGCAGTCCCCCAGTGTGCCACCGATAGTCAGATGCTCAGATCTGATCATGCGCTCGAGAGATTATCCTTCATAGATTCGCTTTTAACTTCACTGAAACAATAACCTGCTATTTTCGATCTTAAGATATTCAATTTGCAAAAGATACGTAGCCAAGTGGTCTCCTTTGGTTTATATAGGCAAGCTCTTCCTAAAATCATGGATCAATACCATAGATAACCAATACAAGGGGCCCAAAAACATGGGGCTCAATAATAATAATAATATAAAGCAATACCACGAGCCAAAACCATAGAATCAAGAACGGCGGGCTAAATACCACGAGCCAAACATGAGAAACCCCACGAGAGCACGCTTTACTGTCTTGAAGTGTGTGCACTGGGGTCCGCACCTTCTGAATGGGTAACCTACATGTATGAACGCACCTCTTGTATGGGTAACCTGTGGGTCCGCACCTTTTGAACCATTCACCCGCGAGCCTCTTAATTTCCATCATTTTGAGAGCCTGAACAGACCATTGCCACTTGAGTGAGTTGCCTGAAGATGAGTTTCCTTTGGATTTGCCTGAAATCTTCCAACTATTCCTACTGCATGCATGTTGTCTGGTCTGGTACCTGTCAAATAAAGTAGACTTCCAATCATAGATCTGTAGGTTGGTTGATGCACTGTTGCTGATTCGTCATTTGCACTGAGGTTGCATCCTGTTACCATGGGTGTACATACAGGTTTTGCATCTTCCATGCCATATTTCTTCAAAATCTGCTTGAGATACTTGGTTTGAGACAAGAAGATCCCTCCTTCATTTTGTTGGATTTGCAAACCAAGAAAGTATGTCAGTTCTCCAAGCAAGGACATTTCGAATTCCTTCTGCATCACCAATGCAAAGTTTTGACTCATAGCTTCCTCATTGCTGCCAAAGATAATGTCATCTACATACACAACAAGTATTAGTAATTTATCATTTTCAATTTTTATATAAAGATTGCTATCTGCTGATCCTTTTGAAAATCCTTGTTGATGAAGATATTTGTCCAAGCGATAGTACCAAGCCCTTAGAGCTTGTTTGAGACCATAAAGCGCCTTTTTTAGTCTGCATACAAGATTTGGATCATTTCCAAGAATGAAACCATCTGGCTGCTCAATGTATACTTCTTCTTCTAGGTCTCCATTTAGGAAGGCTGATTTTACATCCATTTGAAATATTTTGAACTTTTGAAAGCTTGAGAGAGCAAGGAACATTCGGATGACCTCAAGTCTTGCAACCGGATCAAAGGTTTCTTCAAAATCTATTCCTTCTTGCTGTGCATATCCTTTACAAACAAGTCTGGCCTTGTTTCTAATTACTTCTCCATTTTCATTCAATTTACTTTTGAAGACCCATTTTGTCCCTATAACATTCTTATCCTTTGGTCTAGGAACTAGCTCCCAAGTGTTGTTCTTTTCGATCTGCTCAAGTTCTTCATCCAAGTTCTTCAGGTGGACTTACTCTACTGCCGCTAGGAGTAGTTACAAGGATTTTCAAACCTTCGTAATGAGACGGGACCTCTTCATGAGTTTCACCCCGTAATCTATGGAAGCGCCTCAACAAATCGGCCACGGTAACAACTTCAGGAGACTCGCCCCGAAGTCTACGGGAGCGTCTCGGTGATTCAGCCACAACAAAAAACTTTTAACTACTACACACGAAAACAAAATGAAATATCAAGAAAAACACCTAAAGTCGCTAAAGAACCAATCAATTTTGAAACACACGCCTAAAGAATCTAGGGCGTCAAACCAAACACAACAGTAGCTTCCGGACCAAAAACACTAGTTGGTGATGAAATCCAACCTCGTAGGATTCAGTACAGAAAGAGCGGGTGGAACAGTTACCCCGGCAACCTACTTAATGAATAGACTGAACCAAGTTCCTCCACTTTAACCGTCTCGAGTGAAGTGAACCCCCCAGAAAATCCAAGTGAGTCTAGCCGACGTCTGCTCCAGGTACAGTGGGATCTTCCCACCACCGTCACATTGGGTAGAATCCTAAGATTATGGCCACTAAG
>APFE031033592.1:229628-244157 GCA_000404065.3 Pinus taeda
CTTTGCTTTTAGTTTGAGTTGCTTTTAGTTTTTACTTTCTTTTCATTCAGCAGCAAGGATACTGGGCCATTGTCATTAGTTCACTATTTGATGCATTTACTTCGTCTTAAGAATTGATTTCAGTTTAGTTGTTTTAAAGCTTTCTTTTTGAGCACTTTCAAGTTTGAGAAAATCACTATAGAAACCATCACCATCTATACTTCATACTTCACTTTCATCCTCGCCATCACACATTAGGGAAAGATAAATCCAAAAACAAACTAAAAAATTCAAAAACGACAAAAGACTAAGGAAATGGTTATCTAGTACATATAGTACCCTTCACTTTGTCAGTTTACGAACCCCGGGTTGACATTTTAATTAGCAATTTAGATCACACTAAATTGACCAAACAGCTCACCTAAATCGAAACACACCTATTCAATTTCACATGTCAGCTTATTTATGGGACAATCACTATATATAGGAATGCAAGGTATTTGCATTTCCATAGTCAAGGATTTCATATTCCTCTGTGTTGGGTTGTGTTATATTCTTTCCACAACTAGCCTGAGTAGTCGTGGGCGGACCTACCTATGGTTTTGTGTATGGATTTCGCACATGGTTTTGGGCACGATGGTATTTGGCCCATGTGTCATGCAGAAAGAGTTAATCTTGCGGACAAAACCAACCTCCCTAGAAGCCTAAGACTTTCTAGTGACAAACAAGACAATTAAGAGCAATCCTTCTCTAAACATGCATTTATCACACGAGAAATCAAGTGTTTTAGATCCTACCTGTAGTCCAACGCTGTTGTAGTAGTCTAGCCTCGTCGATCCAGATGAGCTCCTCCTTCACTTCGAAACCTGCATTCACTAACAATCAAACGATTACATAGCACTTGAATATCTCATAAAATAAAACATATTCAACATATAGACCAAGGAGTATATGAAACAACTCATTAATAACAAATTGTTGAGAAGAATGGACTTATTTGTATTAATAGGAACAAAAGAAACCATTACAACCTGAGCCTTGGTGTTGTGCAAGTTCCTCCCAGGGTCTAGCAAGAGTTTTCCTTTACTTTGATAAGCTCACCCACTTCCAAATGAAACAAGAAAGGATGGTAATCTCTCCTCACAAGCTTCTACAAGGAAGTCCTAATTCCAGCAGCATCTACCCTTTGGAATGTTCAGCTTTCAACCTCCCCTCCTCTGGCCCAATGCCTTTATTTATAGTGCTCTAGAGGAAGTTATTCAGGTCCAACATCAATGGGATACTCCCTCTTTTGGATGGGGTAGCTCCTCTCTTGATGGGATAAGTTCCTCTTTCATAGGGATGCATGAACAATCTGGAGGCACTCAATACATGTCAAACAATCTTCTAGAATGCTCTAGAAATGACCACAAGTAACTTTTTTAAGATGAAACTCGCGCCTTTTGACCATTATAGGGGTACGCACCCAACCCTTGACGTACAGAGCATACAAGTACGCAGGTATAATGAACTTGGAGTGCGTACACGCAGGTAAGGTAGAGAGAACCTGCGTACCCAGAGATAAACATGATTTTTAAAGACTTTCTCTCTTTCTTGAAGTTTGACATGGAGAGCAGAGGTATAAGGCTTGCCAAGGAGGATAGTATGACTGTTGATGGAGCCATACTAACTGCAGATAGTCATGGTGACAAATTTCAGTGTAACAGCATGCTTGGGGAAATCTCATTTTTTCTTGGAATGAATATCAATCAATTAGAGAAAGGTATATTCATCTCCCAGATCAAGTACCTCAAAGAAATACTAAAAAAATATGGGATGGAAGAATGTTCTCTTGTTAGTACTCCAATCGTCACTAGATGTACTTCAGTAAAGAGTATGAGTCACCATAGGTAAACCAAACAATATATAGATCAATAATTGGTAGCCTATTGTATTTAAATGCTTCACTGATCCGAGTTGACTCAACTCCCCGATTTAACCAAGATATTTTTCTTTCATGATGTGATTAGAATAGTGATTATAATAGCATAAAGGAACATAAATGCATGTTGTAAGGAAGAAGGAACATGACAAGAATCAACAACATAGTACACAAGATGTTGACAATGGAGTTCATACAGGAGGGACTATGTCTCTGGGCCTTGGTGTCAAAATGGTGTAGACCACTACATTAAGTGATGGAAAGAGTGATGATGTACATGAATGTGTTTTCTCTATCATAGAAGGAATATGCCCTCACGCAGGAGTGGCTCCAAGAGATGTTTCATTGCAAGAACTCTACGTAAAAAGATGTTAGGATATTCCAACACATAGGAATAGTTAAGTATAACTTGGTCTAGTATAGAGTTAGGTAAAGTGTGTTTCTTTACTATGTACATTTGTAACTTACAATCCGACGGTTAATTTTCTCCTCGGTATTACCGACACTTGATCCGTGGCTTAACACCCGATTGGTCCATGAATTCTATTTAAAGCGCATGGAGGGTCATTTGTAGGTTAATCATCCACGAGAGAAGCTTATGTAAATTTTCATTCTTTTATTAATAAATTTCCTGAAGTGGCTGCGTTGGCTCAGGCCGTGGACTGTTTCCTTCTTTGAGGGTTTTAACCACGTCAAAATACTGGTGTATTGATCTGTGATATATTTGTGAGCGGTGTCCTTTTGGTGTTTTGTTCGAGGAACTTACCTTGTAAATTCCTACATGGTATCAGAGCTATTTGAGGGCCACGTCCGTTGGTGATCCAAATCTGAAGCTGGTACAACTGCATCCGACTGCCATCTCCTAGATCTGCTGTTTCTAACTGCTTTCGGGCCAAGAGGACTCCTCTGTTATTTTAGGAGCATCTATTCCAGTTAGGAACCCATTTTTTTCATGCGAAAAGGTTTCTGATAGCCCTAGCTGCGTCATTTTTAAGATCTAGAGGTATATAATGTTTATTTGCAGTTTACGGTTATTTTCTCTCTGATTATTTCAGTTTCGGTTTATTTATCTCTTTTATGTTACCGGATCTATACCTTTCAATTCTGCGTATGCTCTTTGCCCTGCTACTCTGTGTGATCTGGGCAAATCAGAAACAGAAAGGAAGGATTTTTCTCATGCGTATGCTCTTTTTCCTGCGCCTTAGTGTGATCTCGGAAAATCAGAAACATTGAGGAAAATATTTAGTTTCCGGGTAAAGCTAACTTTAAGCCATAAGGCTTGTTTTTTTTGTATATCCGTGTTGCGTTTTTTGTTTTTGTTTTGTAGGAAGAAAAAGAGCTTTCTCAAGCAAGCACGCAATCCAATGCTTCAGTGACCAAAAGAAAACAAAGCGCACCCCCCCCCAACCACCCCCCCTCCCTCTCAAACTTTTTGTATAGCTCACTTGGTTCAAAGCTAATTTATGAGAGTAGAGGTCTTGGGTTCAAATCTCCCTTTTTAAGGGGCATTTTTTTCATTTCCGCACATTCCCGCACTTTGTCGGTGCCTTCATCAACTTTTTTTTCAAAAAGATATAACTTCTTCATCTGGAAGCCATTTTCAGAGCCATTTTTTTTGAACCGGCCTAATTTTTCGAGATCTTTCCATTGGAACACTTAGTTTCAACATATATAGCTTCAGTTTCTGTTAAAATGGAAATTCCATGCCAATTTATTCTTGACAACACCAACTACTTCCAATGGTGGTCCTACATTGTGGATTTACTTAGAAGTAAAGGTCTTTACAGAATAGCCTCAGGCCAAGAAACCAAACCGAAAGATGAAGATAAGGTAGCTAAATGGGAAAATAGACAAGATCAAGTACGTGGGTTGATAGGGGTGTCTATCTCTCCCGATCTTAGATTCCATATTGCAGAAATTGATACTCCTGATAAAGCAATGGAGAAGCTTACTAAAGTTTTTGGAATCAAAAATGAACTTAGAGCTCATCAACTTGAAAATGAGTTGCTTACATTGGACCCCAATAATTTTTCTTGCATTGAAGATTTTTTGTCCAAGTTCAAGACCCTTAGACTTCTCATGGAAGGTGTTAAGGTTAAGAAAGAAGATAGTGCCCTTATCTATTGCATTCTTACTAAGTTGGGACCAGCCTACTCTGTGTTTGTTTCCACCTTCCATTCTACAAGAGAAGCCTTCATTTCTCAAGGACATGACTACAAGCCCCCTTCCTTTGATGCTTTTTGTGATTCTTTAATAAGAGAACAAGAAAAACTCTTACACCTTGGTCTTCTTAATCTTGGAAACTCTTCCAAGAAAGCGTTAACCGCCCAGTAGCAACCAAACTCAAAGAATCCTAAGAAGTCATATCCTAAAAAGAATGGTCCTAAACCAAACAAGGGTCCTAAGCAATTTCAGCCTCAAAATGAAAAATCATTTCACCAGAATGATAAGGCAAATAAAAACAAAGGGAAGAGGACTGATAGACATTGCAACTTTTGTAATCGAGATGGCCACTTAGAATCTAAATGCTTTAAGAAGATGGAAGCCTTGGAAACAGCAATGAAGAAGCATAACATCCATTTGGAGCACTCTTCAAATTCGTCTTTAGGAATGAAACTTTCTGCATGTGGTTGTCAAGCATCTCGGTCTGGCTGTGCACTAAATTTATCTTCTTCCTCTCATTCTCATGAGTGGCTCATTGATTCTGGAGCTTCTTATCACATGGCCAAAAATAAAGCCATGTTTTCTTCTTTAAATGATTGTAACACCAAAAATGTATATGTTGGTGATGACAGATCTCTTAGTGTTGTAGGGACTGGATCTATTCATATAGACAATGGTCAATTTAATGATGTATTATGTGTTCCAACCTTATCCTGCAACCTTCTATCTATATATCAAATAACTCATTCAGGTGAAGGTAAAATCGTTGAATTTTCACCTCACAATGTTGTAATTAAGGATCTAAAGGATCCTAGATAGATTTTAGCTACTGGCATTGCTGATGATTCTACAAGGTTGTATAAGTTTCACAACTTTGGGTCATCAAATCTTCCCTCCGTATTTGTTGCTCATAATGATGAAGTGAGCAAACTTTGGCATGAGCCATTTGGTCACTTAAACTATCTCTCGCTTTAGAATCTATGTAAAGAAAATATGGTGACAAGTCTTCCAATGGTATCTTGCAGAGATGGTGTTTGTTCCGGATGTGTACTCGGAAAACATCGTCGGGATAGTTTTGAAAAACATGCCTCTTGGCACAACTCAGCCCCTCTATAGCTTGTGCATAGTGATTTATGTGGTCCACTTTCAGTTGTTTCCTTCTTTGGCTACACGTATTTCTTAACTTTCATTGATGATTTCTCCAGATGCACTTGGGTATACTTCTTAAAACTCAAGAGTGAAGTATTTAACAAATTGTTGGCCTTTAAGGCCTTTGTTGAAAAACAATCTGGACATCACATTCTTAAGCTAAGATCTGATAATGGCGGAGAATATGTTAAAAACAACTTCATCAACTTTTGCACTGAGAATGGAATTCAAATGCAACATACTATTCCATATACTCCACAACAAAACGGTGTAGTTAAAAGGAAGAATCACACCTTAAAAGAAATGGCTAATTGTATTCTTCAATCTAAAGAAATTAGTCTTAACTATTGGGCAGAAGCAATTAACTGTGCAAATTACATACTCAATCGCACTCCTACTAAGGCTTTAAAGAATATCACTCCAGAAGAAGCATGGAGCTCAATTAAGCTAGATGTGAGTCACTTTCGTGTTTTTGGAAGTGAAGCATGG
The DNA here is from genome assembly GCA_000404065.3 of Pinus taeda. NCBI lineage: Eukaryota > Viridiplantae > Streptophyta > Pinopsida > Pinales > Pinaceae > Pinus > Pinus taeda. The sequence goes on from APFE031033592.1 coordinate 235,330, forward strand.
GACCATATTCCAGATGAGAAACATAAAGCTTTAGAACCTAAGAGTGAAAAATGTATTTTTGTTGGATATTCTGAAGATGTCAAAGGATATAGACTTATTCCATTTAAGTCCAAAAATTTTATCATTAGAAGAGATGTAAAGTTTGATGAAAATAAATCGGCCTACGAGCCTAGTTCGGCGCATGTGCCACCTCTCTCTATCTTTTCTACTTTTGAACATATTTCTTCTTCAGATGATGAAAGTCAGGATGAAATCCTCCCCCACCTTCTCAGGATCCTCCTTCAGCTCCTTCACTTCCAAAATGGGTCTATGCTACTCAAGATGCAACAGGTGATCTTGCCGGTGATCCTACAGATTAGCGCTGTACACGTTCTCAGTTCGAAAGAGCCTCTTCTTTACTAGCTCAAGTATCAGCAATTTATGATCCTGATACCTTTGCAAAAGCTTCAGGCCATCCAGATTGGGACACAACTATGAATGAAGAATATCGTTCATTATTGGCGAACGATACATGGGATCTTGTTCCTCTACCAAAGGGACGAAAACTTGTTAGATGCAAATGGGTTTACAGAACCAAGTATGGACCAGATGGGAAAGTTGTTAAACATAAAGCTCGTCTTGTTGCTAAGGGATTTTCATAAGTTGAAGGCATTGAATATACTGAAACCCTCTCCCCTGTTTCCAAAATGAACTTTGTCCGCCTTGTTCTTTCCCTTGCTGTCTCTTTCAAATGGGAAGTCCATCAGATGGATGTTAAATCTGCCTTCTTGCATGGGGATTTGCATGAAGAAATCTATATGGAACAACCTATTGGGTTTATACAAAAAGACTCCAGTCTTGTATGTCGACTTAAGAAATCCCTTTATGGTCTCAAGCAAGCTCCTCGGGCTTGGTATGCCAATATGGATACCTTTCTTTTAGAATCTGGCTTTTCTAGGTGTCATTCTGACAATACTGTCTACACCAAGAAATGTTGGAAATAATACTGAGAGGGAGGGTGAATTAGTATTATCAAGTTCTTTCAATAAATCTTCCTTATTTACACTTTGAATTATTTTTGCATGTCAGTACCATAAAATAATGAATAAAGAAAATAGATAGTCACACCAAAGAACACCAGATATAAGGTGGAAACCCAATGTGGGTGAAAACCACCTGCTGCAATATGTCTCTATCTTCTTTCAAATTAGAAACTTCTTTTACAAATGTTTTGTACTGGTGCAGTCCTTTACCAGTACGCAGGCTGCAACCTACAGAGAGCTACCACTCTCTCTCTTTTCCAGTCTCTCCTGGAAGGGAGCTACAACCCCCTACTTCTTTTCTTTTGAGGACCACTTTTCATAGATTTTCAAACATAAACATCAAGAGATCATCAAGTAGAAGTAAATCACCCAGTTAACTGCAGTAACCAGATCAATAGTAACAGTAAAATAAACACAGAACACCTTATCAACAGAGAAATTCAGCCAATAAAAGGTCTTAAGATAGATACGCAGTTTTTCTTTCTCTGGTCTGCGTGCGTACGCACTTCTCCTTCTGCTCACCTGCCTGTACCCGCATTGTTCCTTCAATTGCGCTGCGTACTGTTACTGTAGATATGCACCCACAGATACTATCGCGCCGCGTACTGCTACTGTAGCCATGCACCCACAGATGCTATCGCGCCGCGTACCTACGCACCTGCGGCTTCTGAAGCGCCGCGTACTTACCCTGTGCCTACGCACCTGAACCTCTGTCGTGATGTGTACCCACTCACTGCGCCTTCTTCTGCTCTACATACCCCCGCACTTCTCCTTCTTCTTCTCTGCATACCCACACAGTTGTCCTTATTCTTCTCTGCATACCCACGCACTTGCACCGTTAATCACCTGCATACCTCTGATTAGGCCCGAAATGGCAGTCCCCCAGTGTGCCACCGATAGTAAGATGCTTGTGGAGCACTTGGAAGGTATGCTTTTGACAAGAAATCTAGTGGTTTTTTAATAATAATTCTAACCTTTTCTACATTATGAGTTCAAAGAAGATAAACGGTTTTGATAAACTGCGTGAAAATAGACAAAGGAAGCTCAAGTGCTAATAATTGACGTTTTCTATGCAGGAAGACGTGGAAACAAGGGATTGTCGATCAAAAGCAAGAAGCAAAGGGAAAATAACTGCTGTCCCTCCAGCAGGGAACCGGATACGGACAAGATCAAGCAAAATTAGAGCCGAATAGCCCAGGGAAAGAATGCAGGATACCGAGTCGGAGAATGCAAGAAGGAAAAGAGAAGAATTGAACGATTAGCGAATCCCTCAGGATCTTTGATCCTGAGGGATCGCTGCTTTAACTTATCTTTTGATTATCTAGATACCTCCGTCATTTCTGTTATATAAAGGCACCATGCCATTGAGTAGGGGGGACGACTGTTTTTATAATTCTAAGTTCCAGAACAAACTGTGATCATTGAGTCTCGCTGAGACCTGACTTTGTTATACTTTTGTTAATGCGATTAATATAGAAGACTTGGTGTTCATCTCGTCTCTGCATTTGGAGTAACTTAAGGCAGTGTACCATTGGCAGCTAAGGTCCCGGCTTCGAAGGACACTTGCTTTTGTATTATTATACGGTGATTTGTGTGTGGTTTGTTTATTCCTGTTATTTAAGTAATCTGATACATCTTTTATGTGATATACTATGCTCCATTATAATTGATATCTGAATGATTTCTTTATCTCATGTCTCTGCACTGTATAATTGGATCTATTCGAATTGCATCTTTCGGCTATCTCTGTAGCAAAATGTTGGTTTGAAGGTTATTGTTATTAGATCCATGTGAAATAGTATTTGTGAGACTTGAAAGCAATATTACTTCGTTCAGAAACATAGTCATATCATTCATTATTCTCAGATTGCTATAGTAGTATAGAACATGTACATACGGATGAGGATTGTCGTTTCATAATTCAGTGAGGATTGCTGTTCCATTTTATTACTGTTGTTCCATTTGATTATTGCTGTTCCATTTTATTACTGTTGTTCCATTCGATTACGGCTGTTCCATTTCCAAACTGATGTTCCATTTTACTTTCCACCGTTTTATTTACCTGCCTTTGTTGTTTTTGGTGTGAGAGAAGGCCTAAGGCTATAGTGAGCCTCAGCAAGACGCTGCCTAGCTCCCAGACCTATAACTCCATGCTCTAATTTCCTTTCTTCATCAGTTTCTAAAGGGATGGGTTATTGCTTTCGTACCCTTGACTGATCAACTGCCTTGTGTGATTCTATGTTTTGGGTTAGTTTAGTTACAACTTAGCATCTGTCTCCTTTCGAATCATTAGAACACTGTACTACTGAGCATTACTTGACCAAATGGCCTCAGATTGAGTTACTCCTTGCAATAACAAAACGTTCCCGGATTGAGTTATTAATGTGGGATAATTAGAGGTGTGAGAGACCCTAGTTACAGCTCTACATTTTGGCGCCGTTTCCAGGGAGGAGTAATAGCCATTTGCCCTTTACAGAGTAGTGCAGAAATCTGCTAGGGGGTAGTTGGATTTTAAAAACGGAAGGTAAGAACTTGCGTGCGGAGCATGTAAAAGCCCTGCTTCACCGTCCGCTCTCTTAGCAGAATTGCTGGTTGATAGGATTTAGTAGTTTTTGGAGTGCATGACTAAGCAGAAAAAGCTAAAAAAGAATATCAAACCCCCAGCCAAACCTGAAAAAGCCAAAGGGCCAGTGACCCTTGGCCGAACAACCTTTATAGACGAAATCTACAAGAAAACTGAATCTCAGCCGTTAGTAGGCCCCAGAAAGATTAATTCTAAGTAGCCTACTAGTTCCCTTCAGGCTACAACATCACCATCTGGAGCCTTTGCTGAGGTACATAGCCAGACTGATGAACAGGACTATCAAGAAATTGAAAATTCTGTGACAGAATGGCTGCAGGAAGGGAACTTAAGCAACCTTTGTGAAGGAGAAGGGGAAACAGGGTAAATAGAGGAACCAAGGTCTCCTTCTAGGATAATCCAGCTGTTAAACAACCCAGATAAGGGGAACGCAGCCAGAGTTAATACTGAAGGCACCCCATTCCTTCGGATAGAAATCCCAGATAAGGGAAGTGTCATTAAAACAGCCCCTGCCAAGGCCGTCCCTTCTCAACCTAGGAACACCGTCCTAGAAATTCCGGAAGGTTATTGGCACATATTCGATCCCATGGCGCAGAATCAGCCAAATACCCAAACTTCTACATTGCAATATCCTATAGTAGATTCTGCTGCAAATGCACCCATGAAGGCGATTCCTCTTCAACACATCCCAACGTTTCATGGACTCACATCAGAAGACCCTGATGCATTCTTATTCGAATTCGATGTGTTATGTAGAGGGTATGATTACACCACTAACCCCCAGAAATTAAATTTGTTGCCCTCCACTTTGAAGGGAGCAGCTCTGAGATGTTTTATGGGTTTAGGTGGTGGAGTCATAAACAATTGGGAGCAAATGAAAGAATCCTTTCTCAAGAAATATCAGGATTACTGTAGGTCAAGAGAACTGAAAGATGAAATTTTCCAAATGACAACCAGACCAAATGAAACTCTAGAGGAATATGTAGAACGCTTCCAGTATAATTTACAGAGATCCCCCTATGCATCATTACCTCTGCCTGATAATGTGTTGAAAACTACATTAATTAGAGGTATGAAAGAGCAGTGGATCGAAACATTGAATATCATGGGAAAAGGGGATATTTACCAAGAGAATTTTGCTGATATCATTAATTTATGCATCAGGAGTTCAAGAGGTAGCACAAGGATAAAACCAACAGAATACGACCGGTTTGTTAGAGATAACAAAATATCAACAGAAGGAGTAACACGTGTAGAACTTGGGAATTTATTAGAAAATTTTAAAACTGATATTCTAGGGACATTAACTACTCAGCTTGATATTGTGCAGGCTAGGAAAAAGCAGATGGAGGCGGAACAGAATCTGGCAATTTTCTACCCCCGATGCAGAAGAAAACATAGCCACAAGGAATGTCCACTAGATTCAGTTCAAACATGTGCCATCTGTACGAAAGATCATCTCACTGAAAGCTGCCCCTCACTTCCTGGACTGAAGGCAGTATACAAAGAAGCAGAAGAAGAACTAGAGCCAGCATACTTTGTTAACCAGCGTTGCCAATGGCAACCTAGGCAATCAGGTATGTTTTCGGACCCAAGTTCTTCTTTTCAGCCTCCACAATATAATGCTCAGCAATATGGTATGTGGCAAAACCAATCTACACCCCCATTTCCAAACTGGTCATCACAGTTGTTCCCTTCTTCAAACACATGGATGAAATAGACAGGCCAATTCGGCTGGCCAAATTTTCCTTATACCCCACCGTATTGGCAGAATAATTCATATCCTCCACAATGGATTCCCCCTACTTCACAAGGTTCACCCTGGCAGACAAATTGGCCAAGATTGACATATCAGGCAACAGGAACTATTCCACTACCTCAACCAACTCTGCCAGCCTTACAACAAAACCCCCAGTCTAATCTGAGACCACAACTCCCAGCCCAACCCAATCCCAATCCTAATAATAGACCAGTCCAATCCCTCCAAATCATAGAAACATCAGAAATTGGACCTGACCTAAGGGAGTGCAATGATCTTCAGTTACGATCTGGACGTATAATAGAAACAAAGGGAGACAAAACAGTTCACATTGAAGATCAGTTACCAATAGAACAACCGCTACAACAAAAGGATGTAAATAAAGAGCAGAACCACCAACAAGCAAGTACGTCCTCTCCTCCTTTCCCGGAACGATTAGTCATACCACGACCAGTACAATATCCAGACTTTGACATTCTGGGAGAGTTACAAAATCTGTACATAAAAATTCCATTCCTCCAAGCCATTCAAGACATTCCTATATACGCAAAAAATATAAAAGAACTGTGCATAAAAAAATCAAGGAGGAATACAACCACTAACCCTAGAGTCCAAGTAGTTGGTACTTTATCCGACTTGTTATCAGGAAAAGGGACACCTATCAAATACGAAGATCCCGGAAACCCAATTGTAACTATCCAAATCTATGGTCAAACCCTGACTATCGCTTTAGTCGACCTGGGAGCTGCAATCAATATTTTGACAACTTCTACTTGCCAAAAGCTTGGCATCACATCAGTAGAACCTACTTCCACTTTGCTAGAATTGGCAGATCGATCTGTAGTTAAAATTGGCAGATCGATCTGTAGTTCGACCAGAAGGTACTTTATACGATGTCATGGTTTCTGTAGACTCCTGGGAATATCCAACTGACTTCCTGATAATTAATCCAAAAACCCGACTAGATGGACATCCGCTAATACTAGGAAGACCTTGGCTTGCTACTGTCGATGCCTACATTGGTTTTCGGTAGGGAAACATGACCATAACTAAAGGACCAGACGTTAAAAATCTAGTTCTATATCCTCCAGCACAACCAAGCCTGCTGACGATCAAAACTAATCAGTATCCTGTGTCATATCTTACTAACAATATCAGATCTCCATTGACTGTACAGAAGGCTTTAGATTTTAAAGATCAAACAGAAGATGACGCCATCAACAACTTCATTAGTCAAACTGAATCTAGAATGCACACACAGTGTTTTATGATAGAAGCAGCGTTTATAGCGAGCTGAGAAGGCCTTTAAAAGTCCACAGACAAACAATACCAGTGACTGTTGTTGCAATAGTAAAGTAGTGGAAATTGAACCTGGTCAGACTTTAAATATCAACGCCAACCTTTACACTGATCAAGAAACCAAGCTTGTTAATCGTTACGAAAATATTAGGGAGCATTTGCGTGGATTACCCTGACATGAAGGGGATTGTCCTCAATTATGCACCCACCACATCTATATAGAGAAGGATGCAAGACCTGTTCATCAGCCACAAAGAAGACTCAACCCCCATCTAAAAGATATAGTAAAAGATGAACTTCAGAAACTTTTAGATGTTAATTTTATCTACCCCATCTCTGACAGTAAATGGGTCTCTCCCCTAGTGGTGGTACCCAAGAAAAATGGAAAATGGAGGATTTGCGTGGATTACAGGGAGTTAAATAAGGCCACACAGAAGGATCACTTTCCTCTCCCATTTATAGATCAAGTATTGGACACTTTGGAAGGAAAGAATTTTTTTTCTTTTTTGGACGGCTTCAGCGGATATAACCAAATCCAAATTGCCCCTGAAGACTAGGATAAAACCACCTTTACTTGCCCTTGGGGGACGTTTGCCTATCGAGTACTACCCTTCGGCTTATGTAATGCCCCTGCTACATTCCAAAGGGATGTCCTCAGTATCTTTGCAGATCTAATAAATGATGGACTTGAGGTGTACATGGATGACTTTACACCATATGGAGATGATTTTGATCCAGCTCTAGATACGCTGGAAAAAGTTCTACAACGTTGTATCGCTACCAGACTTTGCCTGAGCCACGAAAAATGTTACATGATGATGACAGAAGGGCTCATTCTAGGGAACTATATTTCAGCAGCTGGCATCCAGGTAGACCCTGCCAAAATTCAGATTCTTTTGCTCATCCCTACCCCCACTACTCAAACAGAGGTACACAGTTTTCTTGGATTTTCAGGATATTATAGACGATTTATAGAACAATATTCACGTATTGCTGCACCTCTATATGCTCTAACTGGTAACGTTGATTTCTTGTGGACAGAGAAATGTGACCAGGCTTTTAAGGAATTGAAGAAGCTTGTATCAACAGCCCCAGTCCTCCGAGGACCAAACTAGAGTTTGCCATTCCAAATCTCATCTGATGCCTCGGATACAGCAATTGGTGCAGTCCTGGGACAAGAAGAGGATAAGAAACCATATGCTATCTACTATATCAACAAAAACTTATCCTCTGCCGAACTCAATTATACTGTCACTGAAAAGGAATTCCTAGCTGTAATACATGTTGTTAACAAATTTAGACATTATATCACAGGCTACCCCGTTGTGTTATATACCGATCATTCTGCTATCAAATATCTGGCAAATAAACCTATTACGAATGCTAGAATAACCAGATGGTTGATCTTATTGCAGGAGTTCGATATCACAATCAAGGACTGACCTGGCAAGGAGAACCCTGTAGTCGATTTTCTCTCACGAATATCGAAGTCAATTGAAACAGCAGCGGTAGAAGATCAATTTCCTGATGAACACCTGTTTGTTGTTGCTGTTCGAACACCCTGGTATGCTGACGTTGCCAATTATCTTGTAGTAGGTAAGCTACCAAAACACTTAACCCCTCAGGAACGTAAGCATATTGTTCAGAAGAGCACTCGATTTTTGTGGATTGGAGGCCATTTGTTCCATACAGGGGCAGATATGCAAATCAGGAGGTGTATTCAAGAAGACGAGATCTTCGACATTTTAAAAGCTTGCCATGATGGACCATGCGGGGGACACTTTGCTGAAAAGAGAACAACACATAAAGTATTGCAGACATGATACTATTGGCCTGCAATTTTCAAAGATGCGAAAAAATTTGCACAAGCCTATGACAGCTGCCAGCGAGCAGGAAGACCTGGTCAATGAAATGACTCTGAGACCACAATTGGTCATTGAGCCATTTGAATGGTGGGCTCTCGACTTCGTCGGACCCATTAATCCACCATCAAATCAGAGGACATACATTCTGGTGGTGACTGACTATGTTACTAAATGGGTCGAGGCTGAATCATTGCCTAAGGCTACAGAGGACTCGGTAATACAATTCTTGTTCCATTTGTTTGTACGTTATGGACTTCCGAGAGAATTAATCACAGATGGTGGACCACAATTTGTTGGAAATA
>APFE031033596.1:1916-32978 GCA_000404065.3 Pinus taeda
CACATCTCTTCTCAGAGATAAGCTACCATCGTCCTAGCTGTTTTATTTCCAATTCTGGTTGTAAGCATATTTCGGTATTTTCCATTAATGAAATGAAGTGTTATTTCCGCTGCATCTCTTTATTTATGGTTATCGCATCTCTGTACTTATGGTTATCTCTGTAATCTATTGCGTTCCTATTTAAATCCGGATCACATAATAGTGTTCATCCAAGTCCTGTGCCTTGTACAATTTCTCCCCTACATTTGGAATCCTAGTTGCATCAACAAAAATGGAGGGTGAAACTGTAAATTTCACCCTAGCAAGAGTCACCTTGTTGTCCCGAAGATTGGCTACAAAAATCCTGGTGAGCTCAGGGTGGTGTTGAACACTCTCTACCTGCTCACAGATCTCATAGCACCCTAGATGCTTGAAATAAATGATAGCCAAATGAGAGGCCTGGAACTCTCTGAGGTTTGATGTCTCTTCCCTAATAATTCTGCCTCCCTTGTGTGGTTTTCTCTGATGCCTCAGTCTATCTGTTGAACTGTCACTGCCAGTGTTTTCCTCCTCCTCATAGTCTCTACCTTCGCTGTCAATGTTTGCAAATTTTGAGGTTGTGCACTCCTAGAAAGGGATGAAGGGAGTGAGAAAGAGTGATTATGAATAAGGGAATGGGAGATGACCTTGTGAGGTATTTAGTGGGCTAGGAAATGAATGGGAGGATATGAATCAAGAAAATGAGGGAGAGGGGCTTGGGTCCTTTTTTGAAGTATAGCTTGTGGGATGAAGGACAAAGGAATATAAAATGTTATGGAGTGATATAGGGGACGGGTTCAAGGCTTTAGTGATAGGTGATGGGAGAAATAATGGGGGTTAGGGTTTCTAGGGCATAGGTAAGGAAGAATCTAGGGTTTCACTTTTGCCATTGTAAATTACCTTTAAAAACTTCGATTGCAAACCAATGATGAAGTACAGTGAGGAAACTTACTTGCTTGAGGGAAGAGAGGGTGATTTTTGATGTTTTTAGGTAGCTAGAGGCTTTTTGGCCCTTGCTAGCTCAACACATAACACCTGCTACAGGCATGCAATGCCCTCCTAAACATGCAGTGCAATGGGTTTTTACACTGCCAAAACAAGCCTACGCGCAGGGCTCAATCTCTATGCGCAACGCTCCGCCTGAACGCACAACACCAATTCAAGACAACTTTTGACTATCTTCCCTGTGTCCTAATTAGGTGTGGGATATCTCGTTGGAAAGCTTGTCCTATATACTATTCAGAAAATATTGAATTTTTCAATTTGGAGCTCAATTGCCTCGTCAAAAGCTCCATCTCCCAAGGTTGGTAAAAATGTGCAGAATGAGGCTGCCAAAATGAAGAGTGCTATTGCAATCAACGTTTGGAGGTCTTCCTCAACCCCAAATTGAGCTCATGATAGCTCATTGGAAATATCTGTGTTTAGTTATCATTTGATGCATCAAGAAAATCATTTGGACACTGTAGATAGGATACAACTTGATTTTTCGAAGGTCACTCTAGAAGTGTAACAACTCTCTTGTGACACCTGTAGTTTTGACATTTCTCCAAAACCATGACACCTGTGTAAAAAATGAAGGATATGTTTCTTTTTGGGTCTATGATGGACCAAAACCTCTCTCACTTTTGTCAAATGCATCTTTTCTTGTTCAGGAACATCATTTGTATAAAACCTATCCCGATATGTGGAACATGGATTTGTAGAAATGAAGGGAAATGAAGGGGATGAGGGGTTTCTAAATTCTTGAGAAATTTTTTGGAAGTAGGGAGGGATGTTAGGAAGCAGAAGAAAGTGGAATTTCAAGGATTGAGTTAGGGGAAGGGGTCCAAGACGGAAAAACACAAGCCTAACCTAGAAAAGTGTCAAATTGTAGCAATAGGCTAGGGTTTGTGGGAAAATGATGAATTTGAGGGATATCTGTGATGGGAAGTGTTTAAGATGGTATATTAAGGATAGGGGAGGGTTTATGAGCATCAGGATACAAGTTTTGTTGATGATTTGACCATCCAAGAAAAATTACCTTCAAAACCCTAGGAGAGGGAAATGAGCCTTACCTAAGCACAACTTAAGCACAAACAAGGTGTAAAATTACCCATTAGAACCTGAAATAATGATGACAACTCTTTGAATGATGGTACACTCAGCCGAATGGTGACATGAACCAATACTTGGAATACTTTGGAAGGAGTGAAAACAAATCCTAGACCTAATACTGAGTGGCTAAAGTTTTACTTGAAGACTCACTGAAATTAAAAAATTTGACTTTGACACCCTAGGTCCACTTTATAAGAGCATATTTGATCACTAGTGGTAGTAGTAAATACTGACTCTAACATGGACCAATATATACAGAGGATAGACAAACCCTAGATCTAACACTTTTTTGTGTTAATATTTATGAACAGTTTTTGAATATGTAAATAAATTTGTATATGAACTCTATCAGTATACCCATCCAGGGTTTTTACGTCGGTTTTTTTTAACAGTTCGTAGATGACCATGGCCATTTTACAACATATTCCAAGGGCATTTACAACATGAAATTTTCTATGTTAATGAAAATTATGAATTTTCTTTCTGGGAAAAAAAACTTAGCTCGTTGTAGTATTTATAATGATCATCCTGCTGAGAAGAAAACCAACATGAAACATAACATCAAAATGATATGACACCCATACCGTTTATTGGAGATTTATAACATAGCTCATGGTGGTATTTACATCCATATACATATGTACATATAGCAACATCACCAAAAAATATACCAAAACATAAACGAAGACATATACCAAAACACCACACCAAAACTACTTTTCCATTGCACTTTAACTTGGTCGGTTGCTCACTTCCAGAGCATGAGTACCTTTTTTTGCAGTATACATTGAGGTTTCGACTAGAATTATCCATCTTGTTCCACTTGCAATACAAACAAATCAATCACATGATCAACATCTCTAACATACTTCTTAAGAAATGACACATAGAAAACATCATGGACTTTCACTGTTTGAAGCAGTGCAAGTCGATAGGCTATTGGTCTATTCCTCTCAATAATACTGAAGGGTCCTCAAAACCATGGTGCCATCTTGGCACATGATCCAATCTGTAAGGAGCTCTTCTTCGGTTTAATGTGAAATTACACCTATTCCCAAACCTGGAACTCCTTGAACAACTTGTTCTGATCTGCATAGCTCTTCTACCTATACTGTGCTACCTTTAGATTCTTCTTGATGACTTGCATTACCTGTTCCATGTCTACCAACAGGTCTAGTCCAATCAACACCCCGTTAACTAGATCACTCCAACTGATAGGAGTATTGCAACCTCACCCATACAATGCCTAAAAAATACTCATCTTCAAAGATTCTTGATACCCATTTTTGTAAGTGAATTCTACCAGTGGAAGGCACTCTTGCCACTTTTACTACTAGTGCATCACATACATCCTTAACATGTCCTCCAATACCCTGTTGACCCTCTCTGTCTGTCCATCTATATGCGGATGATAAGTTGTATTGAAGGCCAACTCTATCGCCAAACCTACAAATAAATACTTCCAAAACTTGGAAGTGAGCTTCACATCCCTATTTGACACAATCTTATTTAGAACACCATGCAATCTGACCACATATTTGATAAATACCCATGCTACATCACTAGCTAAGAATGTAGAATTCACTAGGATAAAATGTGTAACATTTTTCAGCCTATCCACAGTAACCATGATGGAATCATGTTATCTCATTGTCCTCGGAAAATATGTGATGAAGTGCATGGAAATGACTTCCCATTTCCACTCTGGAATCACAATCGGCTGTAGAAGTCCACATGGATGTTTAGACTCTACCTTCACATGTTGACATTCAAAACACCTAGCCACAAACAATGCTACATCCCTCTTTTGGTTCGATCAATAATAAAATCTCTTCACTGCAATCAATTTCTTCTGATAACCTGGGTGACCCGAATATGATTTCGCATGAAACTCTCTCAAGATCACCTTCTTGATCTCACTACTATCTGACACATATCATGTCTCTGAATCTGACCAATCCATTTGCTGTAAGGCAATAGTCCAGATCCTGTGCACCTACACATGTACCTGTACTTGTACCATTACTTGTACCTGTACTTTCACCTGTACTAGTACTCAGCTACAACATGTGCATAATCTCTATATATCTAACATCCTGCTGACCTGCATGCAAGATCCTATCCTGTAAGTCTCTCCATAGGAGCTCATGGTTGCTAAGTGATTTACCTGTATCCACCTGCTAAGAGAAAATGCCACTATGTTCTCTTTGCCTTTGATGTACCTAATCTCAAAATCAAACTCACTAATCATAGCCAATCACTGAGCTTGCCTACCATTCATATTTGGTTGGTCAAATAGATACCACAAGCCATTGTGATCACTTATCAATGTAAACTTCCTACTCAGAAGATGGTGTCTCCACATCTTCAACGCATGTATAATCACCATTAACTCAAGATCATGTGTGGGGTAGTTCTTCTCGTGCTCATTCAATTTTTGTGACTCATAGAATACCACCAATCCATCATGCATAAGGACTCCACCAAGTCATTTCTTGCAAGAATCTATGCATACTAAAAACTCTTTGTCTGGATCTACAATCCTTAACATTGGTGCATGTGTCAATAATTGCTTAAGCTACTCAAAACTAGCCTCACACTCCTCTGTCCATTTGAACTTCTTACCTTTCCTATGCAACGATGTAATAGGATAAGAAATTTGTGATAATTTCTCGATGAACCTCCTATAATAGCTTGCCAACCCCATAAAATATCTCACCTCATCGACATTCTTAGGAGATACCCACTCTATGGTGGCCCTTATTGTTTTTGGATCTACTGCAATTCCCTCCTTGGAGACAGCATGCCCCAAGTAGTGTATCTCAGTCTGAAAGAAACTACACTTGCTGAGCTTAGCATACAACTGATGCTTTCTCAACAATATCAACACTGCTGCTAAATTATTGGCATGCTCTTCCTCGTTCTTAGAATATACCAATATGTCATCAATGAACACAACAATAAATCTAATTGAGTAAAGATGCAACACACTATAAATGTAGATGGAGCATTAATTAAGTCAAATGGAACTACAAAATAATCATAATTCCCATACTGGTCTAGAAAGTTGTCTTATAGATGTCCTCCTATTTGATGTGTAACGGATGGTATCTAGATCTCATATCAATATTCGATAACATTGTTGATCCCTTCAATTAACCGAACAAGTCATCAATCTTCAGTAACAAATACCTGTTCTTGATGGTTACTTTGTTCAACTATCTATAGTCAATGCACAATTTGAGAGTACCATCTTTCTTGTTCACAAACAATACTAGTGCACCCCATAGTGATAAACTTAGCCTAATGTATCACTTTTCCAACGTTTCCTTCAACTGTAGCTTTAACTCTACCAACTGAGGTGTGCTAATCCTATAAGGTGCTTTTGATGCTGGAGCTACCCCTGGCACTAACTCAATAGAAAAGTCTACCTCTATGTGAGGTGGCAACTCTGAAATGTCCTCGGGAAATACATCCTTGAACTATTGTAGAACTAGGTACCTGCTCAAAATATATGACACTATAAATGTGTACTGCAAATAACACACAACCTTTTCTGTGACTACACTTTGCTTTCATATCTATCACCATCCTAACTTATGTGGCTTTATTATTTCCTTTCAAGACTCTTAGTTCCCCATTTTCATCCAAGCACTCAATAGCTTTGTCATAACAATCCACCTTAGTTCTATAAAGATACAACCAATCCATGCTCAACATGTTGTATGATCCCAACGGTAATACATTCAAATGTGTTGTTGTAGGCATAACATTCTAATCAAATGCACAAGCTCTTACCCAATGATGAACTCACTTCTTTGTACGTATAGCCAACTGCAGTAACCAAGATTTTGCATTAAATTCCTTAATCAAACCACACTTATCCACCAAGTCAGGACTAACATATCTATAACTAGATCTAGGTTCAATGAAAATAGAAATAACTTGATCACAAAGCTTACCATCCATCTCAATGATAGATGCTTGATTTCCTACCTGTTTGTTATCCAATGCTGCATAAATAAGAGGAACGCTCTGACCAACATCCCCAACATTCTATGTGTCATGTGCACTATATATCTAAGGCTTACCACCCTCATACTGTGGACAATCCCTCCTTCGATGATCTCCTCCACAAGTCCAATGTTGCACGGGCTTGTAATTCTGCTCCTTAGATCAATGTCCCTATCCTGTATCTGATGCATTGAACCTCTTAAGTGGTGCAATATTCTCTTTATTATCTAGATCATGTGTTCTTACTCACTTCTTGTCCCATTTTCCATTTTCTTGGCATTACCTTTCTAATATGGTTTAGTCTCAGACTTGTGCTTCGATTGCTCATAGAAATTCTTTAACTTTTAGATGGCCTCCTCCAATGATATAGGCTCATCGAACTCAATCCTATATTTGAATGCCCTTGGTAACCCACTATTGAATCTTTGAGTCTTGGCCTTCTCCTCCTTGAGGTAAGGCACATACCCTAGTAGCTCCAAGAATTTTCTAGTGGACTCATCATCTGTCATGAATCCCATCTTTAGTTCATAGAATTATTTTTCCATGTCATCAAAGTATCTCTCTGAGAAATGCTTCTTCTTGAATAACGCTCAAACTCACTCCAAGTCAAATCTTCCTCATGTGTACCTCTAACATTCTTCACATCTTCCCAGGAAATGTTTGCTTTACCTTTGAGATTGATTGTAGCTACGCTGGCTTTCATGTCCTCTGAATAATCATGTAACCTGAAGAACTTCTTCATACTAAGAAACCATGCCTCTACATCCTGCGATTTATTCATCTCCCCATCAAAAGTAGGAGGCTTTTCTTTTGTAAAATCATATGGAAAGTATCCCCTATCAGTCCTCCTGTAAGAATGATAATGATATCGATCATCATGCATGTAATAACCAAAACTAGAATGGTACTTGTGTCTATCCCTCCTCCTATCCAGAGTGTCCAACAATCTGCCATCTCTGACCGTGTCATCACTATCTAAGCTATGACCACCATGCGACCTACTACCATATGCCCCATTAGTTTTTTCCTCCTGCTCATGGCTGATCCAAAGTGGTCCCTATTGTTGCATATCTGACAAACTCTAAAGTATCACTACATTTACCTCTGCTAGTTTCTCCTTTTCCTGTATAATTTTTTCATTATCTGCTTTACAACTCCTTATTTCTTCCTTTAATCTTCTCAGTGTATCTACCAAAGTGGAAGAGTTCCCACACCATACTACTCTTCTGATTCATAGGGAGAGTCTTTGTAGTTGATCTAGGAGGATCTTGTCAGATCATATGCATAGGTTCAGTTCATCGTCAGCATGCAGTTCATGGGCATCGTTCTGTCATTGTCCATAACATGTGGTTCAGTGATGTGGTCGTTGGGTTTGATGTCACATAGTGACAATTTATTGTAAAAGGGTTTTCTTATCAAAATGATGAAAACGCCTGAAGGATTATAGCAAGACATGATAAAACTAACCCTAAAAAGCTAAGGAACAAATCTAAGTACTAAAACCATAACACAAAACCCTATCAGGCCATGTTAAAACAATTGCAAAATATTGTAATACACATAACGTTGTAAATAAACCCACAGAGCTCTAACCGCATGGGGAGAAGACCACAACGGACATAAGCATATGTGAGCAGGGAAAGGGTTACCATTAACCGGGTGGAGTTCACAGTTTAGATTGCAATGGATATCAGTTGTAACTGTGTCAGGGTTGTGACATGTGAACAACAAGGGCAATAATTGCATAGTCTAGTGTAACCGCAACAGCTAAATTGCGTAGGGAAAAAAGACTGTCGGGTGGAGGTTGTGCCATGTGAGCAACATGATTACTATGACGTTAAGAATAACCACTAGATGTCTGATGGTGGTTAGACCCTAAATGTTCACATGCTAACAGTTTAACTACTCCGCACCTTTACCTGACTGCCAGCAGTTCAGCGCTAATCCAAAGTCTAATTTGGGTTTTTTTAGTTACAGTTTGTTCTACATTAACTCAACCACCATGAATCCTTAGCCTAAGGTGTCCACTAGTGGTAAGACCGAGAATTTGTGACCCAAATTAGAAGTAATTCATGCCAATCCATGAAAGAAGAAGTGAGAATGCATCTAAAATATTATAAATCCACAATTCGGTCATTGAAGGAGAGGGAGTGATTTTTGAGTTTTGTATGCAGATTCTGGAGGATATAGGCTGTTTTGTTTTTAGTGTAACAGGAGCATCGGGAGTCAGAATTGGAAACCAAGACAGGCGTTGGAAAGTGGATTCAGAGAGATTTCTTGTGATAGTGATGAAAAGTGCCTATGTGCACGATCAGTTTGGTAAATTTTCTGTGTAATTGTCCTCCTCAGATTCAATCCTAATAAATTGGTCGCCCATATTGAAAGTGGACCCGGAGATGTAGTCCATCAGGGACGAACACCATAATCAATCTTGTTGTCTGGTATCACTGTGTATTTTTTTTTAGAATTCTGTTTTCCATCTTGCTTATGTTATCATCTGTCATAAAGTATTTCTTCTCAAGCAGTTATCACAGTTTTAAGCACTTTATGTTAACATTCAATTCACTATTGGCATAATCAATTCTATTTCAGTTTAACATATCATCATTTCAGATCATATAATTTGGTATCAGAGTAGGTTGCATTTTTATAATTTGTCAGTGAATGTTAACCAGGTCAAAGTTGCAACATGGAGATGGAATTCTCGAGGAGATTAATCCAGAGATTAGAAAGTGAAGAGTTGTGCATAAGTCGACCATGACATGATCTGATGTAGGTGAAACAATAGAAACTAAGATGAGTGATGAACAATTTCATCAAGCATTCTTAACTATGCAATAGGTGTTGGGATAACTCTACGAAGATAAGAAGGCAAGAGATGCAACTTCTTCTTCAAAGACATCGAGGAAGGACAAAGGTAAAAGAAAGGCTGATAAACCTCCTCCAGCTCCATCGTCATCATCATCATCATCTTCTTCTAGTGTAGAATCTAAAACAGAAAAGAAACCTAAGAAAACATCTCTTTTAAAACTTATGTAAAATTTGAGTTACCTATTTATGATGGTGAAATGAATCCTGAAAAGTTAGATCACTCGATTAAGCAGCTAGAAGTGTATTGTCATATTCAGAACATTTCTGATGATAAAATGAAAATTCAGTTAGCTAAACTTAGAATGGCGGGAACAAATTTAATCTGGTGGGAAAGTAAAACTCAAATAGATGTAAAGTAGAAAGGTAAATTCATCTCTTCATGGTCTAAGTTCTTAAAAGCTCTTAGGGAACAATTCTATCCTTTAGGATACATGCAACAAGCTGTTATTGATTGATAGCATTTGAGGCAAGGTAAAGGGTAGAGTGTTTAGGAGTTTACTTAGGAGTTTAGAAATAAAGCATTGGCACTTGGCATTTCATTGGATACACATGAAACTTTATTAAAATACATTGGAAATTTACATTCATATTTGCAGCATACATTATTGATGTTTAAATTATCCTGATGATTTTGATGAAGTGTGTGTTCAAGCCATACATGTTGAATCAGGTGGCAGACCATTCAATTTTTCATAGAAACCATCCAAGCAATTGGAAATCAAGGATTCCAAATGCAACAAGAAGAAGGGCAATCTGAAGGGAAAGAGATCAGTGACAACTCAGAAGGAAGGTGAAAGACCTACTTGTACTCATTGCCAGAGGATCGGATATGATGAGTCCAAATGTTGGAAAATTCATCCAAATCTCAGACCAAATAAGTTCCAGAAGAGGAAACGTGAAAAGAAGGCCAATACAACATCCAACAATATTTGGGCTCTAACTGAGGTGATGAAGATAAAATAACTGCAATGGTTTCAACAAGTAAAAATTTTGATACTGGTTCAAGTTCTAGCACTTCTATACCTTCTTCAAACCAAAATCATCTAAATGAGGATAAAATGGTTGAACTATTTCACAAAAGGATAGCTTCTAAGCACAAAATGATAGATACATTATTTGATATTGGATCACAGGAAAATTTAATATCTGAAGATTTAGTTAAGAAATTGGGTTTGGAGACACATAATCATCCAGGATGATACCCTCGAGGTTGGCTAAATAAAGAGACCCATATTAATGCCACAAAGCAGTGTCGGTTAAAATTTTCCATAACAAATAAGTACATTGATTAAGTGGATTTAGATTTGATTCCAGCAGATATATCTGGAGTAGTGCTAGGAAGTCCTTATCTCTATGATCATGATGTAGTGTTTCATAGGAAGAAGCATAAATATCATCTTAAGAAAGATGGGATTGAATTTATTGTCAGGTCACATAAACTTAAAACACACTTGGATTTAGTTTCATTTAATCAGATGAAGAGATTAATGAGTTCAAGTAAGAAATATGTACTTATGGTTGTAAAAGAACAACATAAGGATTGACAGGATGTTTTTTCAGGTTGTGAATCTTAGTTCAAAGATAGTTTGGTTAATGTGGTAGATTATTTTCAAAATCTATTTAAGGAACTAAAAAATATTCCTCCTAAAAGAGAAATACAATATGAAACACAATTAATGTCTAATGCCCTTCTTCCTAATATCAAAATGTATCATCTATCAGTTATAGAGAACGAAGAAATAAAGAAACAAATACAAGAATTGATTGAAAATTGTTTAGTTCATCTCTATGTGGCTCACCCATAATTTTGGTTCCTAAGAAATATGGTACATGGAGAATGTGTGTGGACTTCAGGGCCTTAAACAAGATAACAATAAAAAACAAGTATCCTCTTCCCAAGATAGATGATTTACTTGATCAACTGAAAATTTCTATCGATTTCACTAAGTAGATTTAAGAAGTGGGTATCATCAAATCCACATAGCAAAAAATGACATCTGGAAGACTGCATTCAAAACTAGACAGGGACTATTTGAATGGTTGGTAATGCCTTTTGGTTTGTGTAATGCACCAACAACTTTCATGCAGGTTATGAATGATGGTTTCGCCCATACATTGATAAATTTGTCATAATCTACTTAGATGACATTCTGATTTACAGTTCCAGTATAGCAGAGAATGTTAGGCATGTTAAGCAGGTTTTCAAAGTATTGCACATACAAAAGTTGTACCTTAAACTTTCCAAATATGAGTTTGGGAAAACTTCACTAAATTATCTTGGTTACATAGTTGGAGGTGGAAATTTAAAATAGATCTAGCTAAAATCGATGTGATTGTTAAGTGGCCAAGACCACAGAATGTGACTGAAGTTACAATTTTTTTAGGTGCAATTCAGTATTGGAGAAAATTTATTGCTTAGTTTTCTTTGGTTGCTTCATCCTTACATGCTTTAACAAGTTCTAAAGTGCCCTTTCAGTGGGGAGGTAAACAACAAAAATATTTTGATACATTTAAGAAAAAAATAGCCACATCACCAGTCTTAGCTTTACCAAATATTCAACAACCATTTGAAATTGAAACAGATGCTAGTGGTTATGCAATAGGTGCAGTCTTACTTCAAAAAGGGAAATCAATTTGTTTTCATTCAGAAATTTTTTTGAAGGTGGTAATGAATTATCCGACATATGATAAAGAGCTATTTTCTTTGGTTGAAAGTGTTAATAAGTGCAAACATTATTTAATGGGTAAGGAAATAATGATTCACACAGATCATCAGTCACTTCAGTACCTTCAGTCTCAAACTAAGTTGCAACAATCTCGTCATTACAAATGGATGGGATTTCTTCAACAATTTCACTTAGTAATTAAGTACAAGAAAGGTGTCACAAACAAAGTTGCTGATATGTTATGTAGACCATCTTTGAATGCTTCAGTAGTATTGCATAGTAGTTCTTTAAAGCATGAAAGTTATATAGAACAATATAGTATGGATGCTAATTTCAAACATATTTTTGAATCACTCACTCATGGTGCTCAGGTGGCAGAAATCAATTATCATGTTCATGATAGGTTTTTATATCATCTGGGTAAGTTATGCATACCACAGACAGAAAGAGTGCATGTTTTCCGGGAAGCACATTCTTCTCGCATTTCAGGACATTTTGGAGTAAGCAAAAGATTGGCACAAGTTCAAAGGTATTGTTATTGGCCTCGTATGTATGAAACTATTGCTAAATACATTAAAGGATGTGTGATTTGTTCGACCAGCAAACTAGGCAATCAAAAGATTGGTTTATGCATGCCACTTCCAGTTCCTTTGCGACCATGGGATAGTCACTGATGGATCTCATGTTTGGTGAAGAGGATAAAGTGGGTGAACATGATGATGTAGGCAAAGTAGTTAAGTTCATTCATCGGATATAATAGATACATGCAGCAGTGTAGGATCGTTTAGAGAAGAGTCAGGCCAAGTATAAAATGCGCCATGACAAGCATCGAGTCGATCATCATTTTTAGGTCGGCGATCAGGTATGGTTGTATATCAGTAGAGACAGGTTGAAAGGAGAAGGTAAGAAATTGAAACCTATCAGATATGGCCCTTTCAAGATTATGGAAAATATTCGAAATAATGCATTTTGATTAAATTTACCTTCTTACATGCGAATTTACTCAGCTGTAAATGTGGAAAATATGAAATTGTATGAACCTCCGATGATCATGGATCTTAAGGAAGAAAGACAAATTCTGAATATTGATGATTTGGCACCTGATTATATGAATGATTTGTAGGCAGATATCATCTTGGACAGGAATATTCGATCTTTGAGGCTTGTAGATGTTGAATATCTTCAAGTAGGACTCAAGGGCATGAATCCGAGCAAGGCAAGGTGGATGGAAATCGGAAAAGTGAGGGAATTGTACCCTCACCTAATATCAATTTAAAATCAAACTTTTGTGGTCTAGAAGCTTCCAAGTCAAGAGGATTGATCCAAGAGGATCTTGTCAGATCAATTGCATAGGTTTAGTTCATCTTCAGCATGCAGTTCATGGGCATCGTTCAATGGTCGTCAATAACATGTGGTTCAATGACCTGGTCGTTGGGTTTGATGTCACATATTGATAATTTGGTGTAAAAGGGTTTTCTTATCAAAATGATGTAAGAGTGTAAAGGATTATAGCAAGACATGATAAACTTAGCCCTAAAAAGGTAAGGAACAAATCTAAATACTAAAACCCTAACACAAAACCCTCTCGGGCCATGTTAAAACAATTGCAAAACATTGTAATACACATAACATTGTAAATAAACCCACATAGCTATAACCGCACGGGGAGTTGACCGTAGTGGGCACGAGCACATGTGAGAAGGAAATGGGTTACCATTAACCGGGTAGAGTTCGCAGTTTAGATCGAAGTGGATATCATTTGTAACCGTGTCAGGGTTGTGACATGTGAACACCAAGGGTAGTAACCACACAATCTAGTGTAACTGCTGTTATCACTCAAGTTGTTCCCAAAAGTTGTAATAAAGGGAATACGGCCAAGGTAACCACAAAATAATCTTTTAGACACAGATTCTAGCCAATCTGGGTCCAGAGAGGGCTCTCTCTTTATAATTTAGCTTTGTTTTGAGGTATATTAGGCTAGTTATGAAGTACAAGGGTTTTTCTTTTGAATTTGGATGGTGATATTCAATAGAACAAGAGTGTAAGTCTGAGAAATTCAGTCCATTAGGCTAATGGAATCTATTAGGAGGAATTGCTAGATATGGTTTCTTTAACAGAGGATGGTACTACAATGCAAGGTAATCAATCATGGAACAAATTATAGGCTGGAATGAGATGAAATGGAGTCAGTGGGTGAAGGGCAATTAAGAATCCTTCATCATGTTGACAGAGGGAAAATGGATGATTATTGCTAAGGAGCAGTTAAGAATTCCTTAGTTAATATTCAAGATGAAAGAACCAGGGGAAACAGGAGCAATTAAGAATTCCTGTTTATGCTAATTCTAAAGAAAACATTAATAATAACAGAGATTGAACACAGAGTGCAGACAAGCAAATTCTGAGTTATTCTTTTTGTTTATTATTTAGTTCATGAAACATATATGATATAATAAACATAGAAATTGTTAGACACAAGTTAGAAGAGACTTATTGATCCATAAAACGATTCAAGAATTCTGTAACAGGTCCCTCAACATCAAATTCCATATCTAGAGAGTCTAGTGACAATGGATTCCAACAACTTTTGTATTCAGAAAATTTTCAAAGTTACAGAGCAGTCTAAGAAATGTATCACCAACCCCAAATACTTCGAATGGGGAGGTATTTATGCAAAATATTACAAAATATCTCAGGGAGATAATATCTACTGATGATTTATTGCTTTTTACAAGAAACAGAGACACGTAGTCTTGAAAACAGTGAAGAAGTAAATGAGGAAGTAAATGTTGTTGTGCTAGCTGCTCTGTTTGGTGAGATGTGTTGACTGTAGGCTCTGTGAGTCGGTTCACAACTGTTTTCCACTGATATTCTGTGTTGATGTCCTGACTTTCTCGTGTTTCTTCAATTCTGATGAGACATGCTTTGATTTATAAGCATGTTCTTTAATTCTGTTCACCAGCTTATAATAAATGGTGCAAAAACTTTTAACTCTCCAAAGATACCAAAGATAGGTTCATAGGATTCCTAACATATCTTGCCACCACTGCTCCTCTGGTAACTTATGTCTTTGCAGCTTTCTTTAAGTCTCGTCAGCGTCTGTGTACCTGAAGAAATTAGGATGAATTGTAAATAGATGTTTTACTTCATGCTCAACATAAAATAGATTTTCCAAGTTGTTGTAGAGGGCCTGGCCCGATGGGACTGCCCTTTCTACTGAAGTACTTGATGATGCATTTACTTGATCAGCAGCATGTTTATTCAACCTGTGTGTGTACTCAACTTGTCATAGCAGGTGTTCATTACTCCCCAACAGACTTGGCAAGCCCCTTTCATGCAAAATTGAAAATCTTTCTATAAAATAATTTATCTCCACTTGCATGTCCTGACACCTCCTCTCCAAATTTTGCATTAGGGTTCTCATGGTAAGAACTCTTTTGATTGTTAGAATGGTGCCTGTCCCGTCTCTAATGTCCAGTGCTGCTAGTTCTTCACTATTCATGGTGTTCAAAAAATGAATTAGCCTGTTGACCTGTTCGGGCATATGTCCCAATAAAATTCTGGCCTTTTGAATTTCCACTTGGGCTACTGCTATCAAGTCAATCTGCTCATATATAACCTAAATAGATCTCCACACATTACAAATGGATTGAATGATGTACAAAATGCCTTTGATTTCTCCTAGAGGCTTATCTAAAGAGGTCCATTTCCAATGCTTTCACCTTATTCTCGATTGCTTTAACCTCTCTTGATTTCTCTGCCACAGTCATCTTGGATTTATCATAACTTATTTCTAACTTTGCCAACTTCTCTTTGGCTTCTTTCAATTATGATACTCGGAGTTTTAATTCCTTCATGGCTTTTATTAACTCCTCTGTGGTCATGGTAGGGCTGCTGCTTATTACTGTTGCTGGGGTACTTGTGGTGATTTCTGTTGTTGATGCCAAAACAGTGGGGGGCACTGTTGTTATACCTGTAGGAGGAGCAGTTGTGACTATTGGAGCTATTTCAGGTGGCTGGGAGGTTGACTCTCCCTGCTTTTCTTGTAATACTTTCTCCAATGTCTGCTCTGTTTCATTTAACCTTCCATTCATCCTCATAAGTAGGTCCATCATGTCCTCCTATGACTTCTGCTGTACAATTTCTGTGGTTTGTGCATGCATAGTAGAGGGTAGATTTAATTGTTTCCTGAGGGCAGCAATGTCCTCTTCCTTCTTCTTAATCAATCCTTTTATTCCTTTGGCATCCTTTGGATCATGTTCGAGCTCGATGATAATATATTCCAAGGACTTTATCTTGTTGTCCTTGGCTAAAGAAGATGCCTTCTCCAAATCTAGTTGAGCAGAGGTGTTGTTTAATGAGTTTTGCAATTTATGAGCCAACATTGCCTTATCTGCCAATGTGGAGTAGACCATCTCTATAGTTTACTTATGCAACTCAATCTGGTCCATTGGATGAATGTCTTTGGTAAGGACCTCCAGATTTGTCCTAATGTAATTAGCTGCTGATTGTGGTTGCTTCACTCTGGGCTTGAAATGACTCAGGATTATCTTGCCCTCCTTTATGTCATAGGCAGACATTAACCTTTGCTAGTTGGTGGGGGTCATTTTGAGAATCTGATTGTAAAGTTGTAGCCTCAATGGGTCATTCTAGGCCTTTATATCCGTGAATGTTCTTTTGATATCAGACCCTTTTTGCTTGGCGGCCTAGTGGATGAAACTTCCACACTATGTTTCCTTTCTATGTCTTGCCTATGAGAGCTAGTGGATGTTTCTATCACCAGGGATGTCTATGGCCTGGTTGCCCTCTCACCTCTTAGACTTTCTATTGTTTCTTCAATGATTTCTTCTTCAGATAGAGGATTAAGTCTTTGCCTTTTTGCCCCTGGCTGCTCTGTTGGTACACTCATAGGTGTGCCTTCTTCCCTGTCCCTTTTCTTGCCCTTTTCCTTATTAAGAGGAGTCTGCAACGTTGGTACCTCTTGTGCTTTGGTTTGGGCAGGGGGAATTTTCCCTTAGCCCTATTCCTTTGTTGTTGCTGGCTGATCTGTCATTATGTGCTGCTCTGTATCTAACACTTCTTTGCCCTTTGATGTACCTGTAGCTGGTGTAGTGCTTTCTTGTGTAGGCTGCTGAGAAGTTCCAGCAGCGGATGTGCCCATTCCTGTTTGTAGAGGCAGCTTGAAAAATACATGTTCAAAAGAGTCCAGGTCAAGAGGCTTTTCAAGATATTTCATTCCTTGTTCCATCACTTCTTACTCAATAAGTTCTTCTATTAATGTGCCCTCTACCCACTCATCCTGATTAGCAAATTGCTCTATTTCAGGGAGCCTAGAATGTTTATAGGCCGACAGCCTGTATTTTACTTTCCTGTCATTTATGAAGCCATTTGGGTCATAAGGTACTCACCAGAAACCTTTCTTCAGTTTAAGTTCTTCCCCCAATATCCTATCACCATCTTCCCATGCTTCCCTTTTGTTAATGATAAAAGGGCCTAACTGGTTTCTTATTCTTAGCTGGGCCTTTTTCTTTGCATTGCAAAAGTGAGTTAAATCTGCATTGATAATTTGCCTGAAATACTCCAGCGCAAACAGTCTCATAGGCACATACTTGGGTAGTTTATAAGGGCACAACTCACAGCCATATATTCTGATCTCGATGTGATTCTAGTATAAGTACCAGTCATCTATTCTGTAGTTTTTGGAGAGATGTAAAATCTTCTGCAAATCACCAGAGAGTCTGGGAGGAGGGGTTCTCATCAGTAGAGAGGAGACAAGATGTATAAACAAGTCAATAAATTCACAGTAGGTATAAGGGGAGTCATGGACATGGTGGAAGACTGAGGTCCAAAAGATCACAGACCTCCTCTCTCATTTGGAATCTAATTTTCTGATAGGAAACTGAAAATTGTCTGGCTGATAATAGAGAAATAGATGATATATATAAGATGTATACTTGAAGACTCCTTCTCTGTCTAGACTCAGGAATTGGTCATGGATCTTGTTGGAAATGAATGTAGCATAGTCATATTTGATAGCAGGGGGTTGTCCTGGAGTAAATATGGACAACAAAACTAATGTGGTGTCATCAATATATTCACTTGTCTTAAATCCTAGGATATAGGATATCATATCAATAATGAATTTTCCAGCTTCATTGAACCAAGCATGGACATAGGAAGGTGGCTCTTTGGGCTGGCAATCTGGTCTCAAAAATGTTTGAGCAATATGGGTTATCTCTGAATTGGGCAGTTTAGGGCCTTGCTCAAGCAAGAATCCCATAGAAAGAGGAGCCAGAGGCTGAGTGTGTTTGAATTGTAACATCTCATTGATGGACTCAAGAGTTATATAAAAGAGGACAGTTCCAGTTGGAGTCATAACTGCTCTCTCGGTAGGTTCATAACTGGCACAACATAGGTGGACAATATTAGGGAATATATTGACTTAGGGGAGGTAGTAGATGGGCAGGTTGGATTCCCATATCCCATAGAGATCATAGTTACTTTGGTGACTGTTCCTAATTTCACAAAATGCCTGAAGGTGGTTTTTGTCACCAGTTAAGTCTTGGATATGAAACTCTGTCAGCCAAGGGAAACCACTCCAATTCTTTGTGAGGTGCATTGAGGGGCGCAATGTTCAGGGCCACCAGAGCTTCCATTACTGGTTTTTTATGTTTTTAAGTTGGAATTCAGGTTTTTATGGCAAAAGTAGGTGAAAAAACAGTTATGGGAGTCCTTTTATGAATAAAATCACTGTTTTCAACTCGAATTTGGCTTCTAAGGTAGAATTTTCAGCAGAAAAGCAAAATTGCAGGTTTGTAGGGAAAAAATGAATAAATACCTGGATTATGGATGGAAGTTGTGTGTTTGAAGGTCAAATGGCGGACTGTAGAGTAGGACACTAGAGTTTGTTGGTCGGGTGATGGGCTAACTACTTGAGCATTCAGCTGAAAGTAACTTCACATGCAAATATCTCCGCAGTAACAATGAGTGAAAGTGACATTTTCACGTCATTTTAACAAAAATTTGGCTTTCGCGGGGTTTTGGCGCTTTTTGGTCGGATGACTTCAGCATGACGGGATAGTTTATTGCATAGTGGAGGGTACGGAAGGGTGACGTGGCGATGACATCATCAGGGAGGGTCAACAGGAGGGCGGTAAGCAGTATTGGCCCGCACCGCTTTTGGGCTAAGGTGGTTTCAGGCGGAGGGGTAGCAATCATGGCGGGAGGGTTCCGTGTGTCCTTGGTATGACGGTAATATCGCCAGCTCCCTGGGCGGTAAACATTGGCAACAGAGGGGCTAGTGATATGCACGGGAGCTGTCCGATGGTAGGGCGCCGATCGGATGGTTGGCGCTCTTCGAAGGCTATGGAGGATTAGGGGCAGCACCCATATGATATTTTATATTGCATCAGAGTTATTTACTGTTGGTTGCGGGGTGGGTTTAGATTATTGGTTTAAAGTGATGTTAATCAATTCTTTATATGCGCGGGGGATGGTTATTGTAAGGTTTCAAATAAACCAACAATCTCGTTTAAAATAACAAAATACGACTATAATTTAGTCGGAGCAGAATAATAAATATTTTGGGGTTTTTATATGTTACTATAATATGGGCAAGGGGCATTAGGATAGGGAATTATTATGTAATGTTAAGGGTTAGTATGAGAGATACGTTGAAAAGGAGCGCTAAGTCATTGAGTTTAAAAACTTAGGCTTAGGGAATGAAAAGGGTTTTACACAAGAAATGTGACTTCTCTGCCTAAAGTAAGCATGTGGTTTTACTTAGGCTCTTTCATGAAATGGAGTGATCTTTAGGAGTACTGAGCAGATCTCAATATCCTTGGGGGGAGGTTAGTAAGTGATTTTGGGAGAAGGGTGAAGGGAAGTTAGTGATGCTTCACTTGATTTATAACCGAACAGTTGCTATGGTACTTATGATAACAATAAGATGAACATCTTTGAGAAACAAAATTAACCATAAGCATGCTTCTGCAACACCAAATTGCCTACCTAGCCTACTGTACCTAACATTTTTTCTTCTTTTTCTATGGGTGCACTTGGACTAGTAGACCCTTTCAATCCTCTTTTCTTTTAATTGGAATATATCTATATCTACCCTTATAACCTCCAAGGGCTCATTTTTAACAGTTGAGCTCCTTTGCTTCTCTACTTATCTATTTACCTGCCAAGATTGAATAGTTTGGACAGGTCTTATTCTCTATCTCTAAGACAAGTAAATTCAAACATGAACTGGCCAAGATTAATTTGTTTAGCTATTCATCAATGGTGGCATGAATCAATAAGTTGCACACCATGAGATTTTGCAAAAATAGAATAGTAGTGGCATCTTGGACATGCACACTTTCCTAGTCCTTTGTTTGGGGTTCATTTCTTTCATTTTCTTGACCATTTCATTCTTCTTGCCCTTTGATTTTTCTTTTAGGGCATACCCTCTTTACATTATTTAACTTTTTGATCTTTTGGGAATATGGAAAACCTTTGCAACCAGCCAAAGGTATGAAAATATTAGACCTCATTAGTGTCAATCATGAAAAATGACACCTATTGGTATAGAAACCTAACAGTGGCTCCACTTGGGGATGGCTATTCCTGGTGAAAAGTCAAGAACAACAGGTCAGATTGCCTTATGTACAATTCTTGCGGCATTCTGAAATTTTCCTTTGCTGTAAGTGAACAAACTGTTTAGAGGACCATGTAACATATACACCTCTCATGAGCTTATCTAAACAATTACACCTCTGCTTTGGCTCTGAAATCTGCTTCTGCTGGTTGCTTTATTATACTTATGACTGCTATAGTTGTGAAGCTTAGGGCCTTCTCTTCGGGCTTCAACTTCAGCAAATTTGTTGTCCAACCCGAGCCTAGACATTATTAAATATAAATTATGTACAGGTTAAGACAAAAATTCCTCAAACAGCTGGATCAAATTAGTGCTTGAGCATCCGACCATTAACTGGCCCTCCCTCTGCTTCTGCACCATCCAGGCTCTTCAAAAATAAGTGTTATTTCCTTGCAAAGCTTGAATAACATAAGGCCCCTTCGATAGGAAGTCAAACTTCGCATGTTTTTCTTTGTCTTCTCTCCCGTAATCCCATTTCTAAACCTTGTCTCCAATATAGAAATCCTCTGCCTTAGTCCTCTTATCAAATATCTTCTTGAGCTTTTCATGTAGCACTTGAGATCTCTAATATACCTCTTATCTGGTTTGCTATAAATGAATAGTCTGATTTATTATTCTCTAAATGTCATTGGTTTTTGCCTGCACTTCTTGTAGAAACTTCATCACAGGGACTCCTAAAGATGAAGGGAATAGCCCCTCCATGCCATAAACCAATTCATATGGGCTTGTTTCAATGGATCTCTTTGTAGTCAACCTGTCTGCCCATAGTGCATTAATGAGCTTCTTGTGCCAGTTTTTCTTGTTTTCTTCCAATACTTTCTTTATGACATTGATCAAGCTTTTATTGGATGACTCAACAAAACCGTTACCTTGAGGGTAATAGGCTGTGGAGTGGGCTAAAGTAATGTGGTACTTGTGACAAAAATTGATCATTCCTTTGGATTTGAAAGCAACAGCATTGTCAGTGATAATCTTTTTGGGACAGCCAAATCTGGACAGGATGTTGGTTTCTAAGAATTGCATGATTATTGAATCATTGGCTTGTCTACAAGGGATGGCCTCTATCTACTTGGTGAAATAGTCTGTAGCAGTTAGAATCCATTTATGCTAGCCAGAAGAGGGAGGATGGATTTCTCCAATAAAGTCTAACCCCCATTGTTGAAATGGTCTTTCAGTAGAAATTGGTTTAAGGGGTAGATGCAAAAGTTTCCTCTTGCTTTCAAAGATTTGACATTTATGGCAAGAAGTTACAAACTTTTTTACATCAGCAAAGAGGGTGGGCCAATAAAATCCAGCCCTTAGGATTTTATTAGTAGTTGATTTGTAGTACAAATGCCCACCACAGTCCCTTGCATGCAGTTTTTTCAACACTTTGTCAGTTTCATCCTTTGTTAAACAATTTAGTAAAATGCCTTCATGATTTTTCCAAAATAGAACATTATCTAAAATACAAAATTTTGAAGCTTTCATTTTTATAAACCTTTTCTTTGTTCTGGATAACCCTGGAGGAGCCAACAGGTTTAGCAATACGTAACATATATCAGCATACCAAGGTGATTCTAGGAAGGCCTGGCTGATTTGTGGAGTCACCATCTCCTGTTTATTATCCAGTTCATTGATATCAAGGGCTTGAAAATTGGTTTCAGTCATAAGTTTGGGTAATCCTTGTCCTTTTATCAGCTTTGTTGGTTTAGTTTCAATGTCATATTCCAAAATGTTAGCTATCCACTTGCCACATTTGCCTTCAATTCCTTCCTAAGTTAGGATATCTTTGACAATAGTATTTGGCACGTAAGCTATTACATGAGAGTATAATATGTAAACTCTGAAATCTTTGATGGCTTTCACAAGTGCATAAGCTTGTTTTTCCATGATTGGGTATTTTAGAGGTGCATCCCTCAGTGCTTTGCTAAAGAAGGCTATAGGTTTTTCACATCCTTGATCATCTTTCTGTAGCAAGACAAGAGCAATAGTATGTTCTGAGGCAAAGGAAAAGATCATGAAGTCTCTATCAAATTTTGGGTTCGTAAGGATTGGTGTTCTAGTCAAAGCCAGTTTGATTTCTTCAAATGTTTGTTTGGCTTCTATTGTCCATTTTACCTTGGAATCCTTTTTTAACATGTTATTCAGCAGTCTGATTAATTCAACCAGATCAGGTATGAATCTCCTTAAAAAGTTGATCTTCCCCAGGAAAGCTTGAAGTTCTTTGATATTTCTAGGGTGAGGAACTTGTAGGATAGCTTGTATTCTATCAGGGTCAATTCTTATGCCATCTTTTGAGATTATGTGACCTAACAGTTTTCCTTCTTCTAGGCGAAATAATGATTTCTTTAGATTTAGTGATATACCATTATTTCCGCAGATTAAAAACACTTTTCTCAGGATGATCTAGATGTTGCTGATCTGATTTGGAAAACGCAGTGAGATCATCTAGATATATGACCAGGAAATCATGGATTTATTTAGCAAAAGATATGTCCATCACAGGTTGGAAGGTTGCTCCTGCATTCTTGAGTCCAAATGGCATTTTCACATATTTGAATGTTCCCCAAGGTGTTGTAAAGGCAGTTTTATCTTGGTCATTCGGGTGGACTAGAATTTGATTAAAACCTGAGAATCCATCCACTAGTGAGATCTTAGAGGCACCTACTACCCTTTGTAAAATCTGGTCCATCTTGGGCAAGGGGTAATTATCTTTCAAGGAAACTTTGTTCAGATTCCTTAAGTCAACACACAATCTGATTTCTATTGTTTTCTTCCTAGTGGGCACTAAATTAGAGACCCATTATGAGAATCTAATGGGTGCAATTATTCCAGCCTCATACATTCTTTTGACTTCCTTTTCAATTAGAGAGAGGAGTACAGGGTTGACCCTTTTGAGTTTTTGCTTGAA
Source organism: Pinus taeda (assembly GCA_000404065.3). NCBI lineage: Eukaryota > Viridiplantae > Streptophyta > Pinopsida > Pinales > Pinaceae > Pinus > Pinus taeda. Next base: position 25,111 of record APFE031033596.1, read on the forward strand.
AGGCTTTTGATTTTCTTTGAGGGGTATTGTATGTTGAATCACAGAAGTATCATAAGATTTGAGATCTTCATATCTCCATGCAAAAACATCCTGAAATTCTTTGAACAGTTCAACATATTTAAGCTTTTGGTCGAGAGGCAAAGTTTTGGACAATTTTATCATTTTAGGATTTTGTTCACTTCCTATGTTACAGTCCTTAATCTCTGCATTTAGAGGCTTCATTTTGGGCTTCCTTGAAATATCATTAGAATAAAAAATGTCTTCTAGAGGAGTTAATCCTGTGGGTAAATAATTGTCATTTAAATCAATAACTTCAGATTCTCCTCTAACAGTTTCATCAAATTCTATTTCTTTAAGCTCTTGCAACTCTTTGCTGGTAAATTTAGTCGGATGTAGTATTTGAGTTACTGTTTCAGTTTAATGTGTGTTACAATTTTGCCTATTTGATAACTTCACAAACAATGCTCGTGTCTATATTTGTGCTAGAAAATTCTTCTTTTAGGGTCAAGAAATTGTAAATCTGAGTGTCATTGTCAAACACTTGCCAGTTTTTTACATTGTTAGGTACAGATGGCTTGTGTTTAATCTCAGCTGTAAAATGATGATTAGGCTCAAATGGCAGTTTACAAGTGCTGGCAAATGTTGCCAAAATGTGAGCATGCAAGTTGTGATTCCTTGGAATTTTGGCAAGCTGGGTTTCTAGAAAGGTATTGAGTATTTCGATTGCTGCCCCTCTATAAGATCTTAACCCGAGATCATTTGTGAGAAAGTTTCCTTTCATTTGTTGAATAACCAAATCAGAGTCTCCCAAAATTGATACCCTAACTGCCCCTAAGCTTTTAATCAATTTGAGTCCTAGCAAGAGGGCTTCATATTCAGCTATGTTATTGTGGCATCTAAAATTCAACCTATATGCATGACCTTCAGCATGATTTTTTACGATATTATGTACCCAAATCCCTGCTCCTGCTCCTAGTTTATTGACTGATCCATCAAATTCCAAATACCATATGATTTCTTGATTACATCCAGTATTAGGAGTCTGAGACATTTGCTTACTATGGAGATTTGGATTTTCAGCTTCATGCAATTTCCATTGTATGTTTGATATACCATTGTTCACAGAAATTTCTTGCTCTTGAATACTAGATTTCTCATTTATGAAAATTTTCTGCTCTAAAGCTAAAGCATTGACATTAGTTGGGGGGTAAATTTCATCATTGTATAGTATGAAGGAGCCCATATCAGAATGCATGGAATAGATGGGAAAATTCTGGGGTTTCTCCTGGCTACTTACCACATACTTCATTAAAGTCTCTCTATGCAACCTCTTTGGTTGACCAAATACTGAAATGGTTTCATAGGACATGTCCAAATGTAATGATCCTTGCAGTTTTGCTCCTCAAGACCTAGACAATAGCATTCCATATTTGGGTGGAATATCAGCTACCACCACATCCATTAAAATTGTTTTGGCTGGGTATTGGACTAAGGATACACATAAGTCTTTGATTAGTCCTAGACATCTAACCTGGCTGGAATCAAAAGAGTACAAGTCTTTGTATAGCCTAGTAATATCTAGGTCCAACTTCTCCATTACAGATTTGGGCATTAAATTATGAGAGACACCAGAATCAAACATTGCATTGTGAAGTATCTAATCATGAATGTTCAAACTCACATAGAAAGGAGGAACCCCTCCATTTACCGATTTTCCGTTAGTGATCTATTGATTTTTTCCCTATAGACATGATGCTTAGCCAGTTCTAACAATGGAATGGCTATCTTTAACTTTCCTAATTCAGTCTCAAGGTTGAATGGTTTTTCAGTTTGAACTTTTGTATTTCAGGCAACAAGGTTTTCTTTTTCTGTTGCATTTTCTGTATCCACCTCTTTTACAGGAATGTTTTCACGAGTTGAAGTTGTTTCTATATCAATTTGTGGAGGTTCTCCAACAATTTCTTTGGAAGGAATGGAAGTTGAAGATTGTTTTTTTGGTTGTTGACTATCTGAAACATCTTCAACTGTTGGATTGTTTGGGTTAAGAATTGCTTTAGGGGGAGTTTGTATGGGAGGGTTTTTGATTTTAGCTTTGGTAGGTTGCTTAGTTTCATTCTGTTTACTAGCATCAGGGAAACATATTCTCCTACTTCTTAGATTATATTGTTTGTGAACTTCATAGATGGCTGTGTCATATTCCTCCCTAAAATCGAATGATTACCCTGATTGAATTTGGAACTGACCAAGAGTGTGAGCCTCTTGGTCTTCTTGGGTTAAGAAAATTTGTTGTTCACTATTGAGACCCATTACGTTAATTTAAGTGTCTTCTATGGGCTCATTAGAAGTTGAAACTTCAGCATAGTTTTCTTGGAATGGAGGTCTAATACTCTGATCAGGGCAAACCTTTCCAGTGTTAGAGTTCTAGTTTTTTCTAAAGTTCGGATTTCTTCCAGCATTACTTGGTTGACCATCCCAAGATGATTTTCTTTCAATTGTCTCTACCCTATCTCCAACTCTGTCCATTCCTTTAATAATGGCATCTAATTTTTGTTCAAAAGCAGAGGGTTCTTCCTTTAAAGGTACTATCCTTTAAGTCCTGGATCTAGCTCGTTTAGGAATCAGGTTGGCCTCAACACTGACAGTTATAATTTGCATTTCTTCTAGGTTTCTAGGAGCTCTTTCCCTAAGTTGATATGCCATTTCAGAGTCAAATGCATCTGGGAATTTAATCAAGGCCAAATCTGGTGGAGGTCTGAGATTCTGAGGAATGGCATTGTATACATTCTTAAATCTGGTGCAGCAATTTTGAACTGTTTCTTGTGGACCTCTCTTTAAGTTTTCATATTCTGAGAAAATGTGTAGAGGATCCTTTTTCTTTTCCCATCTGTTTAAGAAGGTATGAAAAAGAGCCTCTGGATCATGGATAGTGTTTGTAGGGATTTCTCTAAACTAGGTTCTAACATCTTCGGTCAAGCTTTGGACAAAGACTTTCATTCTTAAACCATCATCATCAATCTCATAGTTTTCAAAACAATCCATCATTTTCTTAGTGTGTTGCTGAGCTGTGTAAGTGCCAATACCATCAAAATAAATGATTTTTCTTTGATAACCTTGAGGCATAGCCCTTGGATTTGTAGGTAATTGTAGGGGAGCATATCGGTTTGCCATATTTGCAGAGATAAGTGTAATAGCAGGAAAAGCAGGGATAACAATTGAAATATGTGCTATGGATGGAGGAGTGGAAAAGATGGTTTGAAGTGTTGATGGTGAACTAGGAGAGGCAATAGTAATGGCAAAAAGGACTGGTGCTTTTCCAGGAGTAAGCTCAGATTGGGTAAGGTTCTGCTGATATATGTCAAGGGGTGAACTAGCAGAATGTTCTTGGCTCTGCTGACTTCTAAGTTTCTTGGGAATCAGGTCAGGATTTTGAAACACAGGTGGTAGATGTGGATGTAGATTTGATCTAGTGTAACAGATCTTCTTTGGAGCCAACTTTTGAATATATTTTTTGGTTTTTCTTGAAATATCTGAAGGATACAAATTTTGACAATATCTTCCTAGGAAGTCTTAAAATATGGAAGTTTGAATTTTCCTGAAGCGCTATTGAAACAAGGGACTAATCAAGTATTTGAGACAACTGTTCAAAGCCTAAAACTAGACTGGAGATAGATTGAAGCAGCTTTTATTTACTCCTATAATTGCATAGCAAAAGCAGTTTCAAAGGCTACCTGGCTAACTTCAGGCTTCATCTGTAGCTTTAAAAATAAACACTAGTAACAAACAATTATTCAGAGTCCCCAGTGGAATTGTCAATGATATTATCACTCAGGTTGTTCCCAAAATTTATAAGAAAGGGAATATGACCGAGGTAACCACAAAGCAATCTTTTAGACACAAATTCTAGCCAATCTGGGTCCAGAGAGGGCTCTCTCTTTATAATTTAGCTTTGTTTTGAGGTATACTAGGCTAGTTATGAAGTACAAGGGTTTTTGTTTTGAATTTGGATGGTGATATTCAATAGAACAAGAGTGTAAGTCTGAGAAATTCAGTCCATTGGGCTAATGGAGTCTATTAGGATGAACTGCTGGATATGGTTTCTTTAACAGAGGATGGTACTACAGAGCAAGGTAATCAATCATGGAACAACTTATAGGCTAGAATCAGATGAAATGGAGTCAGTGGGTGAAGGGCAATTAAGAATCCTTCATCATGTTGACAGAGGGAAAATGGATGATTATTGCTAAGGAGCAGTTAAGAATTCCTTAGTTAATATTCAAGATGAAAGAACCAGGGGAAACATGAGCAATTAAGAATTCCTATTTATGCTAAATCTGAAGAAAACATTAATAATAACAGAGATTGAACACAGGGTGCAGATAAGCAAATTCTGAGTTATTCTTTTTCTCTATTATTTAGTTCATGAAACATATATGATATAGTAAACACATAAATTGTAAGACACAAGTTAGAAGAGACTTATTGATCCATAAAACGATTCAAGAATTCTATAACAGGGCCCTCAGCATCAAATTCCACATCCAGAGAGTCCAGCGACAATGGATTCCAACAACTTTTGTATTCAGAAAATTTTCAAAGTTACAAAGCAGTCTAAGAAATGTATCACCAACCCCAAATACTTCGAATGGGGAGGTATTTATGAAAAATATTACAAAATATCTCAGGGAGATAATATCTACTGATGAGTTATTGTTTTTTACAAGAAACAGAGACACGTAGTCTTGAAATCAGTGAAGAAGTAAATGAACAAGTAAATGTTGTTGTGTTGGCTGCTATGTTTGGTGATATGTGTTGACTGTAGCCTCTGTGAGTTGGTCCACAGCTGTTTTCTGCTAATAGTCTATGCTGTTGTCCCGACTTTCTCGGGTGTCTTCAATTCTGATGAGACATACTTTGATTTATACGCCTGTTCTTTAATTTTGTTCAACAGTTTATAATAAATGGTGCAAAAACTTTTAACTCTCCAAAGATACCAAAGATAGGTTCATAGGATTCCTAACATATCTTGCGACCACTGCTCCTCTGGTAACTTATGTATTTGTAGCTTTCTTAAAGTCTCGTCAGCGTCTGTGTTCCTGAAGAAATTAGGCTGAATTGTAAATAGATGTTTTACTTCATGCTCAATATAAAATAGATTTTCGAAGTTGTTGTAGAGGGCCTGGCCCGATGGGACTGCCCTTTCTGTTGAAGTACTTGATGATGCATTTACTTGATCAACAACATGTTTATTCAACCTATGTGTGTACTCAACTTGTCTCAGCAGGCATTGATTACTCCCCAACAGACTTGGCAAGCCCCTTTCATACAAAATTGCAAATCTTTCCATAAACAAATTTATCTCCACTTGCATGTCCTAGCACCTCCTCTCCAAATTTTGCATCAGGTTTCTCATGGTCAAAACTCTTTTGATTGTTAGAATGGTGACTCTCCTGTCTCTGATGTCCAGTGATGCTAGTTCTTCACTAGTCTTGGTGTTCAAAAAATGAATTAGCCTGTTGGCCTGTTCGGGCATATGTCCCAATAAAATTTTGGCCTTTTGAATTTCCACTTGGGCTGCTGCTATCAAGTCAATCTGCTCATATATAACCTAAATAGATCTCTACACATTACAAATGGATTGACTGATGTTAGCCCACAAAATGCCTTTGATTTCTCCTAGAGGCTTCTCTAAAGAGATGTCCTTTTCCAATACTTTCACCTTGTTCTCTAATGCTTTAACCTCTCTTGATTTCTCTGCCACAGTCATCTTGGATTTATCATAACTTATTTCTAACTTTGCTAACTTCTCTTTGGCTTCTTCCAATTCTGATACTTGGAGTTTTAATTCCTCCATGGCTTTTATTAAATCCTCTATGGTCATGGTAGTGCTGCTGCCTGTTGCTATTGCTAGGGTACCAGTGGTGATTTCTGTTGTTGATGCCAGAACAGTGGGGGGCACTGTTGTTATACATGTAGGAGGAGAAGTTGTGACTGTTGGAGCTATTTCAAGTAGCTGGGAGGTTGACTCTCCCTGCTTTTCTTGTAATACTTTCTCTAATGCTCTCTCTGTTTCACTTAACCTTTCATTCATCCTGATAAGCAAGTCCATCATGTCCTCCTCTGACTTCTGCTGTACAATTTCTGTGGTTTGTGGATGCATAGTAGAGGGCAGCTTTAATTGTTTCTTCAGGGAAGTGATGTCATCTTCCTTCTTCTTAATCAATGCTTTTATTCCTTTGGCATCCTTGGGATCATGTCCCAGCTCGATGATAATATCTTCCAAGGACTTTATCCTATTGTCCTTGGCTAAAGAAGATGCCTTCTCCAAATCTAGTTGAGCAGAGGTGTTGTTTAATGAGTTTTGCAATTTATTAGACCATCTCTCCAGTTTTCTTGTGCAACTCAATCTGGTCCATTGGATGAATGTTTTTGGCAATGACCTCCAGATATGTCCTAATGTAATCAACTACTAATTGTGGTTGCTGCACTTTGGGCTTGAAATGACTCAGGATTATCTTGCCCTCCTTGATGTCATAGGCAGACATTAACCTTTGCTGGTTGGTGGGGGTCATTTTGAGAAACTGATTGTAAATTTTCAGCCTCAATGGGTCATTCTGGGCCTTTATATCCATGAATGTTCTTTTGATATCAGACCCTTGTTTGCTTGGCAGCCTAGTGGATGAAACTTCCACACTATGCTGCCTTTCTATGTCTTTCTTGTGAGAGCAGGTGGATGTTTCTATCACCGGGGATGTCTGTGGGTTGGTTTCCCTCTCACCTCTTAGAATTTCTATTGTTTCTTCAATTATTTCCTCTTCAAATAGAGGATTAAGTCTTTGCCTTTTTGCCCCTGGTTGCTCTGCTGGTCCACTCATAGGTGTGCCTTCTTCCCTGTCCCTTTTCTTGCCCTTTTCCTCATTAAGAGGAGTCTGCAACGCTGGTATCTCTGGTGCTTTGGTTTGGGTAGGGGGAATTTTCCCTTGGCCCTATTCATTTGATGTTGCTGGCTGATCTGTCATTATGTGCTGCTCTGTATCTAGCACTTCTTTGCCCTTTGATGTCCCTGTAGCTGGTGTAGTGCTTTCTTGTGTAGGCTGCTGAGAAGTTCTAGTAGTGGATGTGCCCACTCCTGTTTGTTGAGGCAGCTTGAAAAATGTCTGTCTAAAAGCGTCCAGGTCAAGAGTCTTTTCAAGATCTTTCATTGCTTGTTCCATCACTTCTTGCTCAGTAAGTTCTTCTATTAATGTGCCCTCTACCCACTAATCCTGATTAACAAATTGCTCTATTTTAGGGAGCCTAGAATGTTTATAGGCCGACAACTTGTATTTTACTTTCCTGTCATTTATGAAGCCATTTGGGTCATAAGGTACCCACCAGAATGTAGGTTTTAACCCCGTACAGAAATTACCTGCATACGAATTCTAAATCACAAGAAAATAAAAATGCGAGAGCATAACCCATAAAACATACACAGAGATTTCCCACTGGATCTCAAAAACCGAGACTACCAGCTTGATTTTTCATTATATTCCTTTCAATGTTACAATACATATTTATACATGCCGAAGCATCCAATACCATGGACCGAAAACCATCGCATCCAAAACTATGGATCGAAAACCATTGGTAGGTTCGCCCAACCTAATATAGGGTCCAAAAAAAAAAAATTCGGGGCGCTACCCCGAACCCCATAGAGGGGGGCTCCACCCCCCTCAAACCCCCCGGACAAGGGGGGCTACCGCCCCCCCTGTGACCCCCCCGCTGCGCAATCAGCGCGACGAAGGGGGGGCTCTGCCCCCCCTCTAAACCCCCAGTTCACTACGTAGGTTAGTCGTGGAAAGAATATAACACAACCCAACAATCTCCCACTT